>CAUYQG010219336.1:0-118315 GCA_963574415.1 Tarsius wallacei | reverse complement strand
CTGAGTATCACATGTTCTCACTCATATAGTAGACCTTGATCATCCAACGTATTACCTCAAGAAAATGACTGACAGTGGTGGGAAACGATGGGGGGGTGGGAGGGATAGGGGAAGGGATTAATGGCAGTAAATACCTGTCTGTGGATGTGGGGACACTTCTTATCAACAAGGGTGCCTGAACGATACATATTTGTGTACCTAACCCTTAAATGTACCCCTCAATATCACAATAAAAAATAAATAAAATAAAATAAAAAAATAATAAAAATAAAAAAAATAAAAAAACTTCAAATGAACAATCTAATGATGTGTCTTAAAAAAACAGAAAAGCAGGCAACCCCTTCAGGTCCCCTCCCACTGTGGGAGCTTCTCTGTCCTTTCAATAAATCCTTCTTTCTCAAAAAAAAAAAAAAAGTGCCAAATAAACTAAAATTCAAATATTAAAAAAACAGGAAAGCAAACCAAAAGCAAAACTAAACCCAAAATTAGTACAAGGAAAGAAATAATAAAGATCAAAGCAGAAAAAAAAGACATTGACACCAGAAAAAAAAAATTCAAAAGATCAACAAAAGAAAAAGTTGGCTTTCTGAAAACAAACAAACAAAAAAATCAACACATCATTAGCTAGAGTAACCAAAAAGAGAAAGAGAGAGAAAAGGCCAAAGTAAATAAAACCAGAAATGAAAAAGGAGACATTACAACTATTACCACAGAATTACAAAGGAGTATTAGAGACCATTATGAACAGCTATATGCCAACAAATTGGAGAGCCTAGCAGAAGTGGATAAATTTCTGAACACATACTATATACCAAGTCTGAACCAATAAGAAATAAAAAACATAAACAGACCAATTACAAGTGACAAGAGTTTTTGATGGAGGAGGGGACTAGCTACGCAGGTGAGTTTATCTTTTTAAAAAGCAGTTATACTTGCATTTGTGCACTATTCTATAAGATATACTTTAGTACAAAGTTCACATTTATTTTGTTTTATTATTTTTTACTTCAATAGCTTTGGGGAGTACAAATAGTTTGGGTCTGGGCTTTAAGTGTACCCCCCACTCACACCTGTGCACATTATACCAAATAGGTGATTTTTTTTTGTCCCTCTACCCCTTCTCCACTTCCCCTTCCTGAGTCTCCAGTGTCCACTATATAATTCTCTATGTCTTTTCATATCCTTAGTTTAGTTCCCACTTATAAGTGAAAACATGAGATTTTTGGGTTTCTGTAGGTTTTGGTAGGATGATGTTCTTCAATTCTATCCAAGTTGCTGCAATAGACATTATTTTATTCTTTTTGATAGCTGAAAAGTATGCCACATCCACTGAACGGGATTTATGGGTATTTAGGTTGGCTCCACATCTTTGCAACTATGAATTGTGCTGCAATGAACATGCAGGTACAGGTGTCTTTTTCATATAATGACCTCTGTGCCTTTGGGTAGATAGCTAGTAGTGGAATTGCTGGATCAAATGGTAGATCTACTTTTAGTACTTTGAGAAATATCCATACTGATTTCAACAGAGGTTGTACTAATTTAGACTACCACCAACAATGTATAAATGTTCCCTTTTCTCCATATATATGCCAGCATCTATTGGCTTTTGATTTTGTAATTATGACTATTCTAACTGGTGTAAAAAGGTGTCTCATTGTGGCTTTAATTTGTATTTCCCTAACTATTAGTGATATTGAACATTTTTTCATGTTTGTTGGCCATTTGTATATCTTCTTTTGAGAGATGTCTGTTCATGTTATTTGCCCACTTTTTAATGAGTTTATTTTATTTTTTCCTTACTTATTTGAGTTGTTTGTTGATTCTGTATATCATTCCTTTGTCAGATGTATAGTTTGCAAATATCTTCTCCCATTCTGTATTTGCCTATTTGATAAAACTCACTTGGTCATGATGGATTTTTTTTTTTTTTTTTTTTGAGTTTGAGTTTGAGTTTGAGTCTCACTCTTGTCATCTAGGCTGGAGTGCAGTGGCATGCTCACGACCACCACAGCCTCAACCTGTTGGGCTCAGGCGGTCATTCTGCCTTAGCCTTCCAAGTAGCCGGAACTATAGTCGCACGCCACCATGCCTGGCTAGTTTTTGTGATTTACTGTAGAGATGAGGTCTCACCAAGTTTCCCAGACTGGTCTCGAACCCCCGGACTCAGGCAATCCTCTTGCCTTGGCCTCCCAAACTGCTGGAATTACAGACTGAGTCATCGTGACCAGCCAGATTTTTTTTTTTTTTTAATATACTGTTGAATTTGGCTTGCTAATATTTTGTTGAGGATTTTTGCATCTATGTTCATAAAAGATTTTGGTCTGTAGTTTTCTTTTTTTGTTATGTCTTTTCCTGGTTTTGGTGTCACAGTGATAGTGGCTTCATAGAATGAGTTAGGGATAATTAATTACCTCCTCTTCAATCTTATGGAAGAACATTAGTAAAATTGGTTACAGTTTTTCTTTGAAAGTCTGGTAGAAATAGGCTGGGAGTCCATCAGACCCTGGACTTATTTTTGCTTGGGAGAGTTTAATTACTCTTTCAGTCTCACTACTGTTTATTGATCTGTTCAGGGTTTCTATTTCTTCCTCATTGAAAATCGAGGGGCTGTATGTTTCCAAGAATTTGTCCCTTTCCTCTGGATGGTATAATTTGTTTGCTTAAATGTATTCATAATAGTCTTGGATGATCTTTTGAATTGTTCTCAAATCAGTTGCAGTATCTCCATTTTCGTTTCTGATTGAGCTAATTTGAATTTTCTCTGTTTCTTAATTAATCTAGCTAGCAATCTATTAATTTTGTCTATCTTTTAAAAGAACCAGCTTTTTCATTGATCCTTTATATTTTTTAATTTCAATTTCATTTAGTTCTATTCTGATAGTCATTATTTCTATTCTGTCAGCTTTGAGGTTAGCTTATTCACGTTTTTCTAGTTCCTTGAGGTGTGACATTAAGTTGTCAATACATGTTTTTTCATTTGTATTAATGTAGCTTTATTTATTTATTTATTTATTTATTTATTTATTTATTTATTTATTTTGAGTTGGAGTCTCACTCTGTCACTCAGGCTGGAGTGCAGTGGCACACTCATGGCCACCCCAGTGTTGACCTGCTGGGCTCCAGCGATCCTTCCACCTCAGCCTTCCAAGTAGCCAGAACCACATGTGTGCACTACCACACCTAGCTAATTTGTGATTTATTGTAGAGACGGGGTCTCGCCAAGTTGCCCAGGTTGGTCTCACACCCGCGGTCTCAAGGAATCCACTTGCCTCGGCCTCCCAAAATGCTGGGATTACAGACTGAGCCACCAAGCCCAGCCTAACATAGCTTTTTAAGTGCTATCAATTTTCCTTTGAGCACACAGCTTTGGCTGTATCTCAGACGTATTGATAACGTGTTTCATTGTGGTCATTCATTTTGAGGATTTTTTTTAAACTTCCATATTGATTTTCTTATTGATCCAAGGATCATTCAAGAGCATACTGTTCAACTTCCATGCTTTTGTTTGGTTTCACAAGTTCTTCTTGGAGTGAATTTCTAGTTTTTGTCCACTGTGATCTGAGAAGGTGCTTGATATAATTTTGATTTTTTTGTATTTATTGAGACTTGATTTATGACATATCATATCATCGTTCTTGAACAATGCTCCATGTGCTGATGAGAAAAATGAATATTCCATAGTTTTGGAGTGGAATGCTCTGCAGATGTCTGTTAATTCCATTTGCTCTAGGGTCCAGTTTAACTCCAATGTTTCTTTGTTGACTTTCTGCCTTGATGATCTGTCTATTGCTATGTGTGGAGTGTTGAAGTCTCCCATAATGATTGTGTTTATCTATTTTTCTTAGGTCTAGTGGAATTTGTTTTGTAATGCTTGGAACCCTGGTGTTAAGTGCATATATATTTAAAATTGTTATGTTGTTTTGATGGATTGATCCTTTCATCATTATATAATAACATATTTGTTTTTTGTTTTTTGTTTTTTACTGTTGTTAATTTAAAGCCTGTTTTATCTGACATAAGAATGGCTACTCTTGCTTGTTTTGGGTTCCCATTTGCAGGGAATATTTTTCCCTACCCCTTTACCTTGAATCTGTAGGAGTCTTTGTGAGTTAAGTGGGTTTCTTGAAGGCAGCAGATACTTGGGTTGTGTTTTTTAATCTATTCTGTCAGTCTACATATTTTTAGCAGGGCATTCAGACTACTTATATTCAGAATTAATAATGTTATGTAAGGTACTATTTTATTTATCATACTTGTTATCTGGTTGCTTTATTAATTTATTTATTTTCTTTATTGTGTTAGTGTTTCATTAGGACTGTGAACTTTATGGTTTCTAGTGTTTTTCTATTAGTGTATTTTAATCTTTGTTTCAGAATTTAGAACTCTTTAGGTATTTCTTATGGATCCACTCTAGTGGTGACAAATTCCCTCAGCATTTGCTTGTCTGGGAAATACTTCATTTCTTCTTTATTTATAAAACTTAGTTTTACATGATACAAAGTTCTTAGATGACTGTTATTCTGTTCAAGAAGACTGAAGATGGGGCCCCAATCCCTTCTGTGTTGTAGGGTTTTTCTGAGAAGTCTGCTGTTAGTCTGATAGGTTTACCTTTGCAAGTTATTTGATGTTTTTGTCTCACCAGTGCTAAAATTCTTTCCTTCACATTAACTTTGTAGAACTGGATGATGATATACCTTGAGGATGATCTTTTTGCAATTAACTTTCCAAGAGTTCTTTGGGCTTCCTATATCTAGATGTTTAGATCTCTGGCAAGGCCATGGAAGTTTTTCTCCATGATTCCTTCAAATAAACCTGTAGCTTTCTCTTCTTCCTCAGAACACCTATGGTTCTTAGGTTTGGACATACATAATGCCACATTTCTTGGAGACTGTTCTGTTTCCTTGATTCCTTTTTCTTTATTGTTGTTGGCTTGGGTTAATTCAAAAGGCATGTCTTCAAGTTCTAAGATCCTTTCTTCCTCCTGTTCTAATCTGCTGCTAAAATTTTCTACTGCATTTTGTACTTTCCTAAATGATTCTTTCATTTCCATAATTTCAGCTTGGTTTTTTAATTCTCTCTTTGGAGAATTTTTCATTCATGTCTTGAGTAGGGTTTTTTTTTTTTTTTCTAATTTCTTTATGTTGTTTTTCAGTTTTCTCCTGAAGTTCATTGATCAATTTTATAATCAGTATTTTGAATTCTATGTCTTTCCATCTGAAGGCTGCCAATAGACTGTGGTATAGGCTAGAGCTTGGCTAGTTCCAGCCCAAGTCAATGTATTTTTCTCTTCTTTGCACTCTATGGTTATTATTGCTTCTTTGAAGAATCGGGAGGAATACCACTGGTCTTGTTCCTCTCTGGGTGCTGAGGAAACTCTCTATCTTGGTTTACACCATAGAAGAAACTCACATAAGCTGTTTCATATCAGCCATCTTACCAAGTTTCCAAGTAACAACATTTAATCAGTAAGTCTCCCATAAAAACAAAACTTAGAAAGACCTAATGGCTTCACTGATGAATTCTACCAAACATTTGAAGAAGAATTGAAACTAATTCTAATTATAATGCTTCTCAAAGTCTTCCAGAAAATTGAAGAAGAAGGAAATATATAGAAAACTCTAAAATCTCCAACAAAAAAACAAAACCTCTTAGGACAAATAAAGATATTCAGTAAAGCCGTAGGACACAATATCAACATACAAAGAATCAGGAGTGTTTCTATACACCAGCAACAAACTAGTGAAAAGAGAGATCAAGAAAGTAAGGTCATTAAAAATAGCTTTAAAAAAAAACTAGGAATAAATCTAACCAAGGAGATGAAAGATCTCTACAAGGAAAACTGAAATACTGATGAAAGTAATTAAAGAGAACACCCAAAAATAGAAAGACATTTCATGTTCATAGATTAAAAGAATTAAAACTGTGAAAATAACCATACTACCAAAAGTGATTTACAAGATTCAGTGCAATCCTTTTCAAAATACCAATAACATTATTTACATAAATTTAAAAATTCTAAAAGTCATATGAAACCAAAAAAGAACCCAAATAGACCAAGGAATAAACCTGAAGGCATCACACTACCAGGTTTAAAAATACATTGCAAAGTTAGAGTAACCAAAATAGCATAACGCTGGCATAAAAACAGATGAATAGGAGAATGGAACAAAATAGAGAACCCAGAAACAAATCTACCTTTTTACAGTCAGTTGACTTTTGACAAAGGAGCCAAGAACATTCATTGGGATAAAAGCGGTCTCTTCAAAAAACAGAGTTGGGAAAACTGAGTGTCCATAAACAGAAAAATAAAACTAGACCCCTGTTTCTAACCATATACATAAATCAACTAAAAATATATTGAAGACTTAACTGTAAAACCTGAAACTATAAAACCACTAAAAGAAAATATTGTGCAAGCGAGACCGATCGCCTGAGCCCAGCAGGTAGAGGCTGTGGTGGCCAGGAGCGGCCACTGCACTCCAGTCTGGGTGACAGAGTGAGACTCCAACTCAAAAAAAAAAAGAAAAAAAAAAAGAAAATATTGTGGAAATGCTTCAGGACAGTTGTCTAAGCAAAGATTTATGGAGAAGACCTCAAAAGCACAGGACCAAAAGCAAAAATGGACAAATGGAATTATACCAAACTAGAAAGCTTCTACACAGCAAAGGAAACAATCAATGGAGTGAAGAAAGAACCTGCAGAATGGAAGAAAATGTTCACAAACTATTCGTCCAATAGGGGATCAATATCCAGAATATACAAGGAATTCAAACAACTCAACAGAAAAAAACTTCAATAATTTGATTTTAAAATAGGCCAATGAGCTGAATAGACATCTCTCAAAATAAGATATACAAATGGCCAAAAGGTATATGAAAAAATGTTCAGCATCACTACTTATAAGGGAAACACAAATCAAAACCACAATGAGATATCATCACACTCTAGTAAGAATCGCTGTTATCAAAAATACACAAAATAACAAATGCTGGTGAGGTTGCACAGAAAAAGGAACTCATACACTGCTGGTAGAAAAGTAAATTAGTACAGTCATTATGGGAAACAGTATGAAGTTTCACTAAAAATAGAACTACCTTGTGATCTAGCAATCCCACTACTGGATATTTATCCAAAGGAGTGGAATCAGTGTGCCAAAGAGATATCTGCACTCCCATGTTCATTGCAAAACTATTCATAATATCCAAGTTACAGAATCAACTTAAATGTCCATCAACAAAGGAATGAAGAAACAGTGATATATGTACACAATGGAATACTACTTAATGATTTTTTTAAATGTTGTTATATTTCATGGCAACATGGATAAGCTTGGAGGACTTTATGTTAAGTTAAATAAGCTAGGCACAAAAAGATAAATACCACAAATTCTTACTTATATGTGGAAGCTAAAAAAGTTTATCTCACAGAAAGAGATAGTAGAATTGTGGCTACTAGAAGCTGGGAGTGATAGGTGAATGCAAGGGATAGACAGAAGTTGGTTAACAAATACAAAAGTATAGCTACGTAGGAGGAGTAAGTGCTAGCATTCTGTAGCACTGTAAAGTGACTATAATAAACAACAATTTATTTTATATTTTCAAATAGCTAGAAGAGTGGATTTTGAATGTTCTCAACATAAAGAAATGACAAATGTTTGAGGTGATGAATATGCTAATTACCCTAATTTGATCATTGTATGTTGTATACATGCATCAAAATATCACACTCTACCTCATAGACAGGTACAATTATTATGTGTCAATGTAAAATAAGATTAAGATATAAACAATCACTTTTTATAAAGAAGAGAATGAGAGAACCAGAAGAGCTTTCTGAAGTTGTATAATTCAAGGTGCTAGCAATCCACTTTACGATGTAGAAAATTCCTATCACATGAAACGGCCAAGTAGATATTGTCATCTGGCATGGCATAAAGGAAGTCACTCAAGGATGTTGTAGAGGGGAATTCTGTGATAAGAGAGTTAACACGTTCTCCAGGTAGGAAGGGACTTTTGGTTGCAGGTAACCACGATTTTACAGAAAAAGCAAGGTTCTAATGCGCAAGAAGACAAGAAACCTAGAAGAACATCTTAATGGGTCAACAAAATTCAAATGAATAAAAAATAAGTATCTAAAGCTGGATAACAGAGCTAGGAATGTGAGATAAGAAGAGACAGAACCCCCATCTTAACAAGACATAAGTACTCTGCATTGAAGAAGCATTCCACCACATGCCCGGCATTGGTGGATACAGTCCCTGAACCATCTAACCTCATCTATTCAGCCTCTTTTTTTTATTCTATTGTCACTATTCCTTGTTTCTTACTTTTCCCAATCCAATCACCCTCTACCATTAGCTTTCTCTTCCAGCTTGAGACAAATTCCCGTTTCTATTAGCTTTAGGTTACTGTTCTCTACCTGACTACATTTTCAACTCTTTTCCTTGGTTTCACATATCCAGTCTTCAGGATGACTCAGCTTCGGACACCAGCTTCTAAGGAAAGAATCCCACCAAGTCTTGAGTGTAGGACCTAGGTATGGTGTCCTTTAAGCTCCCTTCTTTTTATTTTTATGTTTTTAGTTCAATAGCTGTTGGGGGTACAAATAGTTTTTGGTTACACATTTGCATTGTATAGTAGCGAACAAGTACTAACTTTAAGTGTACCCACCACCACCACTTGTGCACATTGTACCCGAAAGGTAATTTTTAGTCCCTCCACCTTTTCTTCCTTCCCCTTTGTGAGTCTCCAATGTCCATTATATCATTCTCTGTACCTTTGAAGATCCTTAGTTTAGCTCCGACTTATAAGTGAGAACATGTACTGTTTGGTTTTCTGTTTCTGAGTTAGTTCACTTAGGATAATGTTCTCCAATCCCATCCAAGTTACTGCAAAAGACATTATTTTTTTTCTTTTTGATTGCTGAATAGTATTCCATAGTGTGTACATACCACATTTTTATTATCCACTTATCCGTTGTTGGGCATTTAGGTTAATTCCACATCTTTGCAATTGGTAATTGTGCTACAATGAACATGCAGGTGCAGTGTCTTTGTTATATAGCGACCTCTGTTCCTTTGGGTAGATACCTAGTAGTCAGATGGCTGGATCAAATGGTAAATCTACTTTTAGTTGTTTGAGAAAAGTCCATACCACTTTCCAGAGAGGTTGTACTAATTTACATTCCCACCAACAGTGTATAAGTGTTCTCTTTTCTTCATATCCATGCTAGCATCTATTGTTTTTTGATTTTTTGATAATGGCCATTCTGACTGGTATAAGGTGGTATCTTATTGTGGTTTCAATTTATATTTCCCTGACTATTAGTGATGTTGAACTTTTTTTATATGTTTGTTGGTCATTTGTATATCTTCTTTAAGAGATGTCTGTTCATGTTATTTGCTCTGTCACCCAGGTTGAACTGCAGTGGCACAATCATAGCTCACTGTAACCTCAAACACCCGGGCTCAAGAGATTGTCCTCCCTCTGCTTTCCAAGTAGCCAGGACTATAGGCATGCACCATCATGCCTGGCTTCAGTTCCCTTTTATTATTCTATAAACTCAGTCGAACTTACAGATTTTAGCAGGGGTGAGTGACTGACTACAAGCTGAAAGTCATCTTCTCCATTAACTGCGGGGGCTGTCAGAAATGGAAAATGTTTTCGGTGCTGCCCTTCTAGTTTCAAGGTACATAAGTTTATTATCAATGTCAAATCAAAATTCCAGTTTCTCATAAATGGTTTTACAGCTATGGCCACCTAAAGCATGACCAGAAAAGCCTGTCTTGGTTCTAAGATGGCAATTTGAAAGTAGACTTGAATGAAAGTTGATTATTCATGGCTCTGTAGTCAAGATTCATATAGATTTTGAAAGTTAATGTATAATCCAAAAATTGTATGCCACTGTAATCAACAAGAAAATAAAATCATCAAATAAAATTTCCATCCTCGCCTCAGTTCACTCTTTAATGACTATGTTAATGAGCAGTGAAATTAGCAGAAGGATTACAAGTGGGAGAATGTCTGGATAAACCAGGACCCTAGCAAATCCAAAAGCTTGGATAATAATTGAGTTACCTTAGAATCATACAATGAGAAACACAGATTCAATGTGACTATCTACAGTGTTAATGTTGAGAAAATTATCTTCTGTATTCACACGACTCAGGTCCAGAATGGCTTTCATCACTCTACTAAGCTATAATATTTTCTTCTGGCATTAAATTAGTCTCAGGGGGTTATAATTGTTTTGTCACAAGGATTATTCAACCCTACATACACAAACTCTGTATAAACACAGATGAAAAAAAGTACACTTGTTCTCACATAAATACTAACGCCAAATGTGCTAATCCTTTGCTGCCTTTGCAGTGATCCATCGTGAAACTTTTGCCAAACAGACTGGAGTCAAGTCAATGTTACGTTTTTAAAAGGAAAAAAATACTCCAGGCAAAAAAGTATGCCAGTTTTCTAACTGAAAAAGCTGATAGACAAATATGTCTGTAAATGTACTTCTTTTTATGGAAACCAGTGGCCTTAAAACTTTTTGAAATACTCCCATCAATTGAGAAAAAATAGTGGATGCATCCCCTATAGTGCTAGTTATATAAATGTTAATTTACGTATTATGCTATATAAATCTACTCCAAAAATATGTTATAGATGGAATGATTTTTAAAAGCCTTCAAAATGAGGCTATATATATTAAATAAATCTTGTTAATATCTTGCAAATTTTCATATCTCCATATTATCATTAACACACGATACATATTAACTTAGAGTTTGATACATTGTTAACAATAACAGAAGTGTATCCATATTCTTAAATAGTTACATTGATATTTGTAAATTTTTACTGACTCCTTAGATGCTCTTAACATGCCTGACAAAGAGCTCCTACTAGAAGTGTCAACTCTGCCATGCTCTCATTATTACTTCCAGCTTTCATTATTAGTCTTATCTTGCCTTTGAATTTTCTTTATAGTTTATCAATAATTTGTTCCATAACTCTGAAGGTTAATTTAGTAAGTATATAAGGGGGATCCAAAAAAAACCTGGAATTATTTTTTGGAGGACGGGACCCTTGTAGTACAGGATTGCCCCACTAGGTGTTTTAGGACCCTATCGGCATCAGTGTACCAGCTAGTGTTGCCTTGAGAAGCTGTGTTTGGCTTCAGTGAATTTTTTAAAAATATTATTTCAATGCGTTTGCCTATTTCATGATGGGTGATTTACGAGTATACCTGCCCACTCCATACTGAGGGTTCAGCAGTTTTTGACCAAAAACAGTATGAACCCCGTACCCCACCCTCCCTATTCACCTGATCTCTCCCTAAGAGACTTCCCCCCTCCACCAGTGAAAAAGTCCTCAAAGGGAAAGGTTTTGCCAATGTGAAAGAGGTGAAACCAAAAATGGTAGAAGCACGAAAAGGACTCAAAATTGATGAGTTCAAAACCTGTTTTGAGCAGTGGAAAAAGCATCTCAATAGATGTCTTGCATCAAACAGGGAGTACTTTGAGGATGATTGAAGTTTACATATGCAAGAATAAATACACAATTTTTTATAAATAAATGCAGGGTTTGTTTGGACCACCCTTTGTATGGGCAAAAATATAAAAGTATATAAATAATGTGATTTAAAAATTCACTTAAGGGGACACATGATTTACACAAGAGTAATCAATCACATGAAGACATCAAGGTCAGTCTTCCGTAATATGGAACACCTACTTTCCTACAAGACACCTTTTAAACCAGCTGGTAGGTGTACATCACTGTTAGTGAAAATTAGTCGTACAATTAACACACAAAAAAATAGATAAATTGGGCTTTATCAAAATTAAAAACTTTTGTGTATCAAAGGACATTATCAACAGAGTGAAAAGGCAACTCACAAAATGGAATAAAATATTTGCAAATTATATATAATAAGAGATTAATATCCAAAATATATAAAACTCAACAATAAATTTATAAAACTCAACAATTTAAAAATGGGCAAAGGACTTGAATAAGTATGTCTCCAAAGAAGATATGCAAATGGCCAATAAGCACATAAAAAGATGTTAAATGTCACTAGTCATTAGAAAAATGCAAATCAAAACCACAGTGAGATACCACTTCACTCCCATTAGGTTGGCTATTATTTTTAAAAAATAAACAAAAATATAAAATAACAAGTGTTGGCGTGGATATGTACAGATTGGAAAACTTGTGCATTGCTGGTGGGAATATAAAACGGTGCAACCACAGTGGAAACTGTTCAGTGGTTTCTCAAAAATTAAATGTAGAATTACCATATGATCAAACAATATATACGATCCAACAATTCTAGGTATATACCCCCCAAAATTGAAAACATCAGTGATACTTGAACACCAGTGTTCACAGCAGCACCATTCACAGTAGCTAAAAGGTAGGAACGACCGACATGTACATCAACAGATAAATGTAGTATAAGCATTCAGTAGAAGCTTTATCAGCTCTAAAAAAAGAGTGAAATTCTGATAGATGCTACAATATGGATAAACCTTGACAACATTATGCTAAGTGAAGTAAGCCAGGTACAAAAGGACAACTATTGTATGGTTACACGCATATAAGCTACCTAGAATAGACAAAGTCATGGACACAAATGGTAGAATCAAAGTTGTCAGCCGGGCTTGGTGGCTCAGCCTGTAATCTCGCACTTTAGGAGGCTGAGGTGAGTGGATTGCCTGAGCCCGCGGGCTCAAGACCCGCCGGGGCAACTTGGCGAGACCTCATCTCTACAATAAATCAAAAAATCAGCCGGGCATGGTAGCGCATGCCTGTAATTCCGGCTACTCGGAAGGCTGATGCGGAAGGATCGCCGGAGCCCTGTGGGTCGAGGCTGCAGTGTCCGGGAGTGTGAGTGAGACTCCAACTCAAAAGAAGAAAAAAAAATTGTCAGGGGCTGATAGAAGAGGGAAATGAGGAGTTTTTGTTGAATGGGTACAAGCTTTTGTTTGGGATATTGAAAAAAGTTCTGGAAATGGACAGTGGAAGTTGTTTTATAATAACATGAATCTACTTAATGCCAGGTGAATTATATTCTTAAAGATGGTTCAAATGGTAAATTTTATGTTATATGTATATAGTGTATATACCTATAAGAGTAAAAAAGCCAAAGATATAATGAAGCTTAATTTGTTATGTAAATTAAAACTTTATTAAGCTCTTCCATATCCTTATAATCCTCCTATGCTTTCTTTACGATTCTCCATGCTGGATACCACTGGACTATAGTAGTCCTAAATCAAACTATCCCTATAATTGATTTGAAGATGACATCATCTTTTCCTGGGTGGTATAAAGTTTAGGTATAACCGGGGATTGTTGTATACACTTGGGTCACCACATATTGTTCTACAAGGACCCTGTACACTGATGCCCCAAAAAGAGTTTCCCGATACTGTTTAAATCATTTTGAAATGTGTCCAAAGTTTCCACGTGTGTAATAATCAATATTTCTTGTTATG
The DNA here is from genome assembly GCA_963574415.1 of Tarsius wallacei. Classification (NCBI taxonomy): domain Eukaryota; kingdom Metazoa; phylum Chordata; class Mammalia; order Primates; family Tarsiidae; genus Tarsius; species Tarsius wallacei. The sequence goes on along the minus strand of CAUYQG010219336.1, from coordinate 104,811 downwards.
ACTGAGTAGATTTAAAACTCCAAGGCTGAAATGAATAATTTCAGGATTTTATATTAATATCCAACTGCATCTTTTTTGACATATGTAGAAAAAGTTGTTTGTCCATTGATATAGTATCTTATTAGCCAAGACACACACACACACACACACACACACACACACACACAAATCTATTGTTTTTTTCTGAGTGAAAAATGGCAACAGAGAATGTTAAAAAGGGTAGGAGAGCTGTAAATCTCCAAGATCCTAGTTAAACTTGCTCTCATTAATTAATTAGTAAAAACATATGGCAAAACTGCTTTTTACCAAGCAAATGAGGAAACCAGGGGCCAAGAGGTAAAGTGAGGTCTCCAAGGTCACACAGGCAGTTAGTGGTAAAACTAGCATGAGAATCTGGATTCCCAAGCGGCTGAGCTACCTGCCACAGACAGCGTGATATCCCTCAAGTCAGGGAAATGAGTACATGAAATCCAGTCCAGGCAAAACTGGGATCATGGATTCTGTAGAGAAGAATGTTGGCACTCCCAGGGTCATTTGAGAGACTTGTGACAACTTTGTATGAAGTAGAGAAAAAAAGAGAATGAACTAAGAAAAACAAGGTAACTGACTATCACCCACCATTTCATTTCATTTTGTGTGGTCTCCTCAATTCTGTTTTGTTTTGGTTTCTTTCTCCACAAAACTTCACATGTTTTGCATTCTGACTCTACTAAAGACAATATGTACATATATGCATTGTCCATAGATTTTTAAATACTTTGTCTCCAATTACATAATCAAGGATATTATTTTTTTTTTTTAAGTTAGAGTCTCACTCTGTCATCCAGGCTGGAGAGAGTGGCATGCTCACGGCCATCGTAACCTCGACCTGCTGGGCTCAGGTGATATTTCTGCCTCAGCCTTCCAAGTAGCTGGAACTACAGGTGTGCACCACCACACCCAGCTAATTTTTCTTGATTTATTTACAGACGATGTCTCACCAAGTTGCCCAGGCTGGTCTCAACCCCTGGACTCAGGCAATCCTCTCTCCTCGGCTTCTCAAAGTGCTGGGGGATTACAGGCTAGAGCCACCGCACCCAGCAAACATACTTTTTCAAAAACTAATTTTAGGTTCGAGACCCGCCTGGGCAGGTGAAACCTCATCTCTACAATAAATCAAAAAAATTAGCCGGGCGTGGTAGCGCACGCCTGTAGTTCCGGCTACTCGGAAGACTGAGGCAGAAGGATCTCCAGAGCCCAGCAGGTCCAGTCTGGGCGACGGAGTGAGACACCAACTCAAAAAAAAAAAAAAAAAAAAACTAATTTTACTTAGTGAGTGCTCTGGAATTTCAACTGTTCACAAAAATAAGAAAACCAAAATTGACTTTCCTTAATAAGCTCTCTCTGGTCCATTTTTAAAACACAATATGTAGATGAAATAAATGAGTCTGGAAGAAAAAACTAAACTAAGCAAATAGTCTCGTCTGCATTTTTATTGCATTTAATGGGCTAATTATTTTTTCTTAAGAATTTTTTTTTTGAGTCAGTGTCTCACTCTGTCACCCAGGCTGGAGTGCAATTGTACAATCACAGCTACCACAGCTCAATTTGCTGAGCTTAGGAGAGCCTTCTGCCTCAACCTTCCAAGTAGCTGGAACTACAGGCATGTGCCACCATGCCCAAGTAATTTTTTGATTTATTGTAAAGATGACATCTTGCCAAGTTGCCCAGGCTGGTCTCAAACCCCTGTGCTCAGACAATCCTCTGCCTCTGCGTCCCAAAGTGCTGAGATTGTAGGTGTGAGTCACCACATTTGGCCTATTGATTACTCCTTAAAATTTTTCATCTTTTAGGATTCTTCCAAACAATGTTGACATTTTACCAGATAGCACCAGATTAAGGTGAGAAAATAAAATAAAGCATTGTGATTCTGAGATGAAAGTTTTGTGCGTGTATGTCTGTGTATGTGTTCTTTCATTTGGCTGGTAATTTTCTTTGTTTCACTTTCTCCAGATTTCAAGCTTCAAATATGAATGAAGTCGAATGGGCTATAATCTAAGCAACTTCCACAAACACTAGCCAAGTAAAAACACGATGTTATAGGGAACAATGGGAAAGGCCTGATTTATTTGAAACAATCTGAAGTGAAAATCTTCACCACTGGGTTAGAAGGTTTATGGCAGCTGAAGCCAAGTTACCCTTAATCTGATCAAGGTCCATGTGTCCTATGCTGCCTCCCAAACACATGAACACATTTTGTGTGCACAGAGCTAGGAAGGTCTTCCAGAGGTCATCTTTTCCTAAGACCTCCAGGCAGTTTTCTCTTAAACCATTCCAGATTGTTTATTCCCCAATTCTTTAAAATGCATTGAGCAATTGATTACTAAATCTCTGCTGTCCATAGAAAAAAAGAAATGAGAGTCTATGAGACTTAATTTTAAGTTTAGCTAAATCTGTACTTAAGACAAGTATGACCTTTAGTGCCAAATTCGTTTTTGCTTTCTTCTTGCAGTGTGATAACAATTTAGGAAGCTGGTATTAATGGGAGGTCAGATCACAGGCTAAAAGAAGAATCATGTCCCTTTTGAACAGAGACTTTTACACAACAAAATGATCATTTAGTGTCTATATTAGATTCTTTTCTGAATTTGGCCTTTAGGCAATTGGCTTATTAAAGGATTCTAAAAGCATTTGGCCTTTATATGAATGAGAGTAAGTTCTACAGAGTTTCTAACTGTAATAAAATGAGAAGGGCCATAAACCCCTGTGCTGCAGATATTAGTTAATGACCAGCCTACCCCTCAACACAGTAAAGTGCTGGGATAGCAGGTGTGTTTGGGGGAGGTACACAACTGCCTGGGAAGCAGCCGGACTTGGCAGCTTTGTACTGAGAACACAGAGACAGCAGAACCCTTGCATGGAGGCAGTTTGTCCATTTCTTTACTCCCACATGCCTTAACTGGACTCCTTTGTTTCTTATAAAATTCACCTCTAAACATGGTTTTTCTCTCTTTTAAAAGAAATTGGTTTGCTTCCCACTCTGTCCCCTCCCCCATGCCTAGACTGGGCATTATTTGTCTTATGGCAGAAGAGAGTTCAACAGAACACGTGATCGTATTTAATGGTCTCCGAAATTACTTCTGTGAAATATCCACCTCCTTGCTACAGCTTGATTTACTGCATCGCCTGGAAATAACAAATGTAATTACACTGGAATCAACGTAATATAAGGCCCGATTGCCTTAACATTCCTTTTGCTTGAGAGGAAGTTAATATGAATGAGAACCAGCTGTCTGTCTGTCATTGTGTGCATTTGGTCAGCTTTCATAACTGATGACAGATATGACTCTTTTGGAAAATATTTTAAAGTCACATTATTGTAATGGCCAGTTTTCCTCTGACATCTTTAATATCTATAATGAATCATATAAAGCACATCTATCTTACCTGAAACCAGGAGATAATTTTGTACTCTCCAAGTGGTTATCTCCCCAAAATAGTTTCCCCTAGCCCAAATGTTTTGAATTTAATAAAAGGGGTAGTACATTCCTAGTCAAGAAAAAAAAAAACTTAAATGAAGCTGTGATTTCATTACTAAAGAAATGCCTTAGTGTAACCTGGAGCGTTGGATGGCAAAAAGGGTCTTCATAATAGGTGTTTGTGTGTGCGTGCGTGCGTGTGTGTGTGTGTACACATATATACAGAGGGTGCCAAAAAAGTATACACTTTTTTTTTTTTAGTTGGAGTCTCTCTCTGTCCCAGGCTGGAGTGCAGTTGCATGCTCACGGCCACCGCAGCCTTGACCTGCTGGGCTCAGGTGATTTTTCTGCTTCAGCCTTCCAAGTAGCTGGAACTACAGGTGTGCGCTACCATGCCTGGCTTATTTTTTGCTTTATTGTAGAGACAAAGTCTCACCAAGTTGCCCAGGCTGGTCTCGAACACTTGAGCTCAGGCAATCCTTTCACCTCAGCCTCCCAAAGTACTGGAATTACAGGCTTGAGCCACTGTGCCTGGCCTTACACATTTTAAGAAAGGAAAAAACTGTATTAAAATTGTAATACTCAATATATACCAATAACAAAAGATGAATACAAGTCACATTTGACTTCTGCAATTGCAAGAAGTGCTCAAAGTAGTTACCACCATGTTCAGAAACTTCTGATTATGGCGACCTGCTGCAGGACTTGTTGCCGTGTGAGACCTCCCAGATCTTCCATTGTGCACATCACACACAGTAGCATGTGTCTCCAACTTATTGCAAATGCATGAAATTGTTAGGTGTGTTGGAGGTTCTGTTGCAAACTCACGCCTCCATTGTCACTGTGCTTCCACAACGTTCTTGAGTTTCAAATACCACTTCAAAATGATCTTGTGCTCCTCGAACGACCACCATGCTTCAGCCATTTTTTTTTGTCCTGCCTGTCTAATGGTGACGCTAGCATTCATTTGATTAACGCCATTTTTTTTAGCAAACATATTACACATTGCTACCATAATGCACTTCAACTTCAAAAAGTAATACATAGATAACATCTCTTAAAATGTATATACATTTTGGCATCCCTGATGTGTGGTGTGTGTGTGTGTGTGTGTGTGTGTGTGTGTGTGTGTGTGTGTGTATAATTTAATGCACCTTTATGAAGCATCTACTATTTGTCAAATCATTTTAGAGAAACAAGAATTTTTAAAGGAACTAACATTTGGGGTGTTTCTACTTAGAGCGAAGTTGTACACATCCATTTTCTTACTTAACCTTTACAACAACACTACCTTGTGAGTTAAATATTATTACCTGCCTCTTTTAAAAGAGAACACTGAAGTTTAATGACTTTTCTAAGGACATAGAACTAGTTAGTGATAAAGTTGAGAGTAGGATCTATGCCTCTTTGATACAAGTCAATGATAAAACCATTAGTGAAACAGTTCAACAAGACTGGCAAATTCAAGATCATTGTACAAAAATTGATAACTGTCTATGTGGTAATAAATACCTATGCGATAATAATTAATTCTACAGTGTAATACAAAAAGCTGATTCCATTTATAAGTCTGAGTAGTGAGAGAGTGTGATAGTAGTAACTCAAAGGTACACAGATCAATGGAACTGGAGCGCAACAGCATATATTGATACCTGATGGATGAACAGACATGTAATAAATTAATAGAGAAAGGGTGGGCCATAAGTCAGCAGTGACTGGAAAATAAGATCGCTAAATAAAATGTTTGATTTCCCACATTTAAAAAAATTCCAGAAAGATTAATCTAAACATGAAAAGCAAAATGTTAAATACTTTATAATAAAGGAGACTAAATAATGTTGAGGTAGGAAGGAATCCTTAAATAAAACAGAAAAGCACAAATGACACATGAAAGATTAATAAATTCACTACATTAAAATGAAGGCTTTTACATAGCAAAACACAAAGAATGAAAAAAAAACCACTGACTGGGAAATATAACTAACAAAAAACAGTACCTAGAATATACAAAGAATGCATAGAAAACTATAATCTGATAGAAAAATGAACAACTCACAGAACAGGAACCCCTTTGATTACTAAATATGTGAAAAGATTTTTAACCTTACTAGTAAAAAGTGAAACATATTAAAACAACGCAGTATTATCTCACATTTATCAAATTGACAAATTTTAAAAGCCTGAAAATTCTTAGTGTTGGCCAGATGTGATGGATGCAACAGGATTTCTCATTTATTGCTGATGGAATTGGAACAACCACTTCGGAGCACAATTTGACAGTGTCTAGTGAAGATGAAGATACAGATTACCTAACACCTCATAATTCCACTCCTAATAGGAATATATCTTAGAGAAACTTTCTAACATGCATGCAAGGAGAAATAAAAAATGTCTATTTCAGTATTGTTTATAAAAACAAAACAATGGGAACTCAAATGAAAAAATATATTTTATATAACATATTCATAAAATGAAAAATTACTTAAATGAACAAGTTAATTTATCTACTTGAAGCAAAATGGATAATATGAAATGTTGACAAAAAAAGAAAGCTGAAAAAGCATGAGTATGACATGACATAAATAAAACTTTAAAACATACAAAAATATGACATGCTTATGGAAACAATTTATAGAAATCTATGTCTTACTGAACAATGATATATTTAGCTAGTATTTTTATAAAAATATAAAATTATGCCTACATAAAACAACAAAATCAGAATAATGCTTCTCTCTGAAGAGGGACAGATAAGAATAAAGCCCTTAAACATTTTTCTTGAAAGAAATAATAGGAAACAAACACACAAAACAGATATAATAGGAAACAAATATAGTATTAGTGGGTGATAGAAAGAAAGAGGACAAAGGTAGGAGGGAGAGGGAAAGAAAAGAAGGGAGGAAAGAAAAATATTTAGAGTCTAAGACTCTAGATCAAATCATTGAGATGCAAATTTCCAAGGTAGAGTCATGTAAATTAAAAAACATATTAATAGCCAGGCCTGGTGGCTCAGCCTGTAATCCCGCGCTTTGGGAGGCTGAGGTGAGTGGATTGTCTGAGCCCGCGGGTTCGAGACCCACCCGGGCAACTTGGCGAGACCTCACCTCTACAATAAATCAAAAAACTAGCCGGGTGTGGTGGCGCGCGCCTGTAGTTCCAGCTACTTGGAAGGCTGAGTGGAAGGATCGCAGGAGCCCAGCAGGTCGAGGCTGCGGTGGCCGGGAGTGGCCACTGCACTCCAGTCTGGGCGACAGAGTGAGACTCTGACTCAAAAAATATATATATATATTAATAATATAATATAATGAGTGTACTCGCTCATTATAGCTTACGTGTAAGTGAAATGAATTACAGCAACTTAGAAGGGATCATAGGGAGGAATTGGGAACACTCTGTTAGAGGCACTTGGACTACCTGAGAAACAGTGTAACATCACAGTATTTGAAAGTGAAAATATATATTGCAAACACTAAAAAAATTAAACAAAGCATAATTGATATACAAAGACAAGAGAGAAAATGTAGCTGGGCTTGGTAGCTCAGCCTGTAATCCCACGCTTTGGGAGGCTGAGGTGAGTGGATTGCCTGAGCCCGCGGGTTCGATACCCGCCTGGGCAACTTGGTGAGACCTCATCTCTACAATAAATAAAAAAATCAGCCGGGCATGGGAGCGCGTGCCTGTAATTCCGGATACTCGGAAGGCTGAGGCGGAAGGATCACCGGAGCCCAGCAGGTCGAGGCTGCGGTGGCCGGGAGAGGCCGCTGCTCTCCAGTCTGGGCGACAGAGTGAGACTCCAACTCAAAAATAAATAATTAATTAATTAAAAAATTTTTTAAAGAGAAAATGTAATGATAAAAAATACTCAATTAAGACTAGAGAAGGCAGAAAAAGAAAGACAAAAAAAAAGAAAGAACAAGGCCTATGAACAGGAAACAGTGACAAATAAGTCAAATATGAATCTAACTATATCAATAATCACTTTAAATGTGAACAGTCTAAATACACCAAAAAGTGTACTGTGTTTTAAATCTGTTGCTAAAAAGTCCAAATTCTCCTTTCAAAAAAACAAACAAAAAACAGAGTAAGAAGAAATTTCCAGACTTTCAAAATCTTTATATCATGCACAAATTGGGCTAAATTTGATATGATTTTTAAAATGTTACTGATTAAATTAATTAGGGTAAGGTAAATTTAGATTAAACAAATCCAGAAATTTTGAGTACATGAAAGCATGTAATTATAAAACACTCCATACCTACAGTTATTCATACTGACCATGACAAACAGTTTACATGTATGTGCGACAGGTTTGTATCTTGAAATGAAGCATGCTGGTCTCTGTGTATCCCCTTTCCTCTCATAATTGTACCCTTAGGACAATTTTTCCTCCTCTCATCTAGAAACAAAAATACAAAGCAATGTATGAGCTAAGTGTTAGATTTTTAAAAAATTTGTATGCACATATTTTCCTTTATTATTATATTGTTCATACTGTTTTAAACTATTTTACCAAACAGCAAAACATTGCTTGCATTTTTTACCTAAGTAAGAACATACTCTAAATTCCTATTTCAAATTAACACATTGTAATTGTACGTATTTATACATATTCTTTGGAAAGCTCCTTTTTCCAATTAATAGATACCAACTTTATTTCAGAAAATATTAGTCTCACCTAATATTAGAGCTTAGATTCAAGTTCACATATTGCACCTAGCTCTTTTATCCCTTATGTCTTTTTTCATCTAGTAAAGACTCTTTACCATGACCTTGGACAATCTTACAAGATGTACCACCTTCTGAATTTGTCTGGTTCCTTCCTTATGGTAAATTTTAGCTTATTCCCTTCTGCAAAGCCAAAGAAACCATCAAGAAAGTAGATAATTTTTAGAGAATTTTGTGGTTACAAAAAGAGTAAAGAGAGAAAGAAGCTGACATGAAAAATGAGAAGTAAAAGCATATCCTTTTGTAATACGCTTGCTCGGATAAATTTTTAGTATATTATGATAAGTAGCATTGCACTGTATTTTTAATTAATTAATACATATTTACTGAGGGTTTCACTCCAGAACTTGGGCCAGGTTCAGCATTACAATGTGTTTGTCAATGTGGTTAATGAGTCTAAATAAAGAAATTAGAATGCAAATGATATCAGTTTACTTCTCGCTTATTTTCACCCATTTCATAATTTTGTAAATGTTTGCAATCTCTTGGATATAAAGATAAGCCATTATATTTTTAATATCAGAGATGGTACGTTGTACTTTTATCCTGTCCAAGAGAAAATCTGGGATATTTTTAATCTTTCTGACTTTAGGACACATCCCAGCTAATCACATTGGGTATCCCAGGAAATAACACAAAGGCAAAACAATTTACTTAATGTATACATTAAATATATATCAATTTATTTTATTAAATATATAATTTTGGGGCTTCCACTGACTCAGTGGGTGATTTGGAGCAACAAAGTTACTCTCTTTGGATTCCTCACTTGTGAAGTGATAGGGTATTTGTCATATGAACTCCTGCCTTTCCCTTTTGCTTAAAACCTCCATAGGCCTTGAGATTCTCCATCCTATTCTATATCTCAATGTTTTTCTCCATTTGGGAATCCTTAAAGCATCTGCTACCCACCTTAACTTAACATAGCAGCCCTTTAATGCTTACTGAGGTTGGTACATTTTGGATTTGAAAGGACAACTGATACATTCTGGGACTGCTCTTTCCATACTGCTCATTGAGTAACATGAGAAAATCAAAGAGGTTTTAAGTGGGTGAGGAGGATGCAGGGAACATTTAGAAAAAATAAGTAATTGATTGTCTTGGTTCACCAATAATACAGTTGGCAAACTGAAGTCAGGAACCCTGGCTTTTACTTCCTTTTATTCTCCATCGTGATGAGCACACTGATGGAAGAAATCAAATCTTAGCAGAGTGTGCAACTATCTTATAACATCAAGGACTTTTTTTTTTTTAAATGAGAAAGCAGGATTTATTGAAAGGACAGAGAACTCCCACAGTGGGAGGGGACCCAAAAGGTTTGCTAACATCAAGGACTATTAAAGATCATCCTAATAAAGGAACAGAGGTTGAACCCTTAATGAAATAAAATTTCCTTTTTTTTTTTTTATTAACAAACACCTTTTGCTTTTCCACAACATACCTGAAGTCTGTCACCATGTTATCCTTTGTCTTCACTTAATATTTTTACCAGGGCTCTTAGGATACTGCAAAACTGATTTTTAAAGAATGGAGCTAAATCATATCTTTCACTGGCTATTATTATTTTTGTGTGTGTGTGGAAACCTAGTAGGTAGGTTTTATCTAGAACAGATGCTATCTTAGCTGTGAAATCTTTTCAATCACATATAACCCAAAACATATATGTTAATTCAACTCAACAAGCTATGTTCATGGTTATCAACATGTATTTCTGATCATGACAGCTAGAGAGTAAAATTCTATCATGCAATATGACCTTTGAAGTACAAGAAGCTGAGTGTGGTGGTGGCAGTTGCACCTATTGCCACTAGGGTGGTGATTCAGTTCAGTTCCAGGTGAAACCCGCATTCAGACTGTGTGTCAATGTCTTCTTCCCACGCTTGCTATATAGTCATTATAGAATGCAGAACTAAAACGGAGCTTATTTCAACAAAAACGGGGGTTCAAGTTTAATTTTCAGAAAGGTATGTGTCAATTTGGAGATTAAAGGAGAAATTCAACTTTATACTAGAAAAGCATTGCACAGCCTGTCAAATGCAGATTCATTTAAATACCAAGTGACCTCTTTGCTCCTGAACTTGCCAATCCGCATAATGCCAAGATTAAATTTTATGAGTTAAATTTAAATACTGTATGAATGCAACATTAAGGTTGACATTTTTAATCGTTAATAGTTCTAAGCCAAATAATTCAGTTGCCTTTCACAGCCACTGGGTCACCAAGGCAAATGTATATTTTGCTTATTTTTCTAATAAATCCAGTAAAAAATTAAACATGTGCATACAAACCAAAATAGATTTTCTCTTCAAGCAGCATGTGATCACCAGGACTACTGCTACTACTTCTTCTTCGTCTTCTTTTTTATTTAGTCAGAGCTTCACTTGTCACACAGACTGGATGGCAGTGGCATGCACACGGCCACTGCAGCCTCGACTTGCTGGGCTCAGGTGATCCTTCCACTTGAGCCTTCCAAGCAGCTGGAACCACAGGCATGTACCTCCATGCCCGGCTGATATTTTTGATTTACTGTAGAGAGGAAGTCTTCCCATATTTTTCAGACTGGTCTCCAGTTTCTGAGCTCGGGTAATCTTCTCGCCTCTGCCTCCCAAAGTTCTGAGATTACAGGTTTGAGCCACCGTGCCAGACTGGACTTATTTACAGTACAAACCAAAAGGACAACTTCACTTTTATCAGGTTCTTTTGATGACTATACATAAATCCAGAACCAGACTTTTGAGTACTTTCATTTTTTTAATTTACCAAACAATTGATAACGATTTATTTGTTTTTATTTGTTTTACTATGCCAAATTTATTTAGCTTTGGGGACAGAGGTTATATACCTCATAAGTTTGTTAATTTATGTTCGATTTAGTAGTGTTGTAAGATCCTGGTTTTTACCTGAAAGTAGAGGTAATATGTATTGTATGAGTTGATCTATTTATGAAAATATTGGTTACAGAATATCGAAGCTATGAAGTGGTTAATATTGTAGTGTTTTCCAGTTTGTCATTAATTAGTTTTCAAATTTTTTGAAACAATCTATTTTTAGTCTATGTATTGAGTATTATTTATTGTCTATCCATAATCCATTTTTCCCAGTTTCTTCTATTCTCTGATTTTTATGATTATCTTTATTTCTCACAAGCAGCATATGTGCTTTAAACCTGCACTATGCAGTATAGTTGTTACTAGCCATTTCTGGATATTCAAATTTGAATGTATTAAAATTAAAAAAAAATAAAATATTGCAAGTGCTTGGTCGCCACATGTGACTAGTGGCTAATGTGTTAAACAGTACACATACAGAATGTTTCTTTCAATGCAGAAAGCTCTATGGGCAATGCAGAATTTAGATGCTGAGGCTAGCTCCAAGGAAAAGACTGTATAGAATTAAACTGTATGAATGTATATATCTTTAATTCCCTTGCCTACGATATTTGCCTATCATGGATATATAGCCCAATTTACACAAATGTCAATGTGAATTTGAAAATTCTTGTTAGAAATGCTGGAAAAGCAAAGCCAAATCCTTAAAATAATCACTGAGCCTTCTGGACTAACAAATTTTGAAACCTGCCCAACTTCTGGATGGTTCAGTTTAAACTTTGTTTTACTTTTAATTACTTGCTAAAATAAGACATTTTAGTGAGATAGTCCATAAATACTTATTCAGTACCTTATTTTTATCATTTGTTCTTAAGCAATGGGAAAGATTATAAATACAAAATAGGCCTGATTAAATTTTGAGTTTGTCCTTTAAAGAAAAAAGATATGTTAAAGATGTATTCACAATAGCAGAAACATGGAACCAACCGTGCTGCCCATCAAAAGTAGACTGGATTTTTAAAATGTGGTAAATATAAATGAAGGAATATTACACAGCCATAAAGAAGGGCAAAATTATGAGCTTTGCAGCAACTTGGTTGGGTTTAGAGCCTGTGATACTCAGTAATCTATCACAGAAACAAAGACCTGAGAACCACATGTTCTCACTCATAAGTAGACCATGAACAATTATCATAATATTATAAGAAAGGGATTGGCAGTAGTGGAAAACTGCCAGGGGAGGGAGGACACTTCATCAATAAAAATACTTGATCTCAAACAAGGTGAAGTGTAGACCATTAGACATTACCTGTCTAATGACCATTTGTATACCTAACCCTGAATTATACCTTACATCTTTAAAATGAAAAATTAAAAAAAAATTTAGATGTCAATTGTTTAGAACATGCTATATTAAGTTCATAAAGAAAACAAGTCACTAAGGGCTACAGTGTCCTTGAATATCTCAATACGTTGACCCAGCTGACTCTTCTTGCAGAATGGCATAGATTGGCTCATTCTTGGTTCCTCTCAGTGACAGTTCTGGCTAATAATAAACTAATCTGTGATGAATTCCACTAACAAGAAGCACTACTTCCATACTCATTTCTACTTTGCATTTCAAAAATATGAAATTCAGTATATAATATCCCACCTTCTTAAGCGTCAAAGTGTCATTAAACATGAAAGCAGAAAGAGAAGATTAAGAATTCAGTGTAAAAATGTAAATTATTTCATATGTTTTGCTGTCATAAATCTTATTCTATGGTGACAAGCATGTAAGGTGTGCATAGCAACAATATTAACACTAGCAATAGTACCACTACTGTCAAAATAATAAAAAAGTTTTAATAGTGCTCATTGGGTAACATTTTGATGTTATTTAATAATGATAACATCCACAGTTAAATATTACAGATGAAGAGACTAAGATTCAAAATTTAGCAACTTGCCAGAGACTACACATTTTGTATGTAATAGAGTCAAAGTATAAATTAGAATCAACCCCCACTTGTCTGATTTCGAAGCAACATATTGAACAATTATGCTATAAAATGAAGATATCTAGTCCTTGACTATGAAGATTACATACACATAGAAACGGAAAAGTAACCTCATTGGGGAAATATCAGAAATCTGCCCATTTAGAGCTTTCCTTGCTATTAAACACATACAACACATACTTCAGAAAGACAATTTCACTTCTTTTTTTTTTTTTGAGTTGGAGTCTCACTCTGTCGCCCAGACTGGAGTGCAGTGGCCGCTCCCAGCCACCGCAGCCTCGACCTGCTGGGCTCCGGCGAGCCTTCCACCTCAGCCTTCCAAGTAACTGGAACTACAGGCGCGCGCTACCATGCCCGGCTAATTTTTTATTTATTGTAGAGATGAGGTCTCGCCAAGTTGTCCAGGCGAGTCTCGAACCCGTGGGCTCAGGCAATTCACTCACCTCAGCCCCCCAAGGCGAGGGATTACAGGCTCAGCCACCGAGCCCGGCTCAGTTTCATTTCTTAGAAACAAAACTTAAAAATTTAAATTTTTGAGTTCTTAAAGCTCACCAAGTACGCTTACTTAGATTCCTGTAGTGGACAGCCTTTCCAGCAGTCCCAATGATCCCAGCCTTCTGTGTGGCTGCCTAGCAAATTGCTTCTAATTAATATGTTATAGCAGAGGTGATGGGATGTTCCTTCTGTGATTAGGCTACAAGGGATTGTAACTTCTGTCTTGCTAACAGACTCTCTCCCTTGCTGACTTTGTTGAAGCTAGTTACCATATGGAGAGGCCCATCTGGCAAAAAACTGAGAGTAGCCTCCAGTCAACAAGTGGCAAGGAATTGAGGCCCTCTGTCCAACAACCCTTCGAGGAACTGAATCCTATCAACAACCACATCAGCTTAGAAGTAAATCCTTTCCCACTTGAATCTTCAAGTGCATTCCCAGCACAAAGTACAGGCTTGATTACAGCCTTTTGAAAGACCCTGAAGCACAAAATCCAGCTTAGCCATGCCTGGATTCCTGACACACAGAAACTATGAGTATGTTGTTTTAAGCCACTAAGTTTGTAGTAACTTGTTATGCATTAACAGATAACTGATGCAATTATTATATTTGGTTATTAGGGAGACCTGAAAGGAATGTCAATATATACCTGCACTTCTATTTTACAGAGGAGAAAATCAAATTTCAGAAAAGTTGTATAAATTATCCAAGATACCAAAGATGAGACTATGATTCAACCTACGGTCATTTTTAATGTTATTTCATGCTCATGCCAATTAGGCAATGCCTTGGGTTGGACTTGAACATTTAGAAAAATGGGACTGTATGTTTTACCTTGCCTATGGTGAAAAGCATCTTGTATTTGCATGGTCTAAAAATAAATGTAAACTGTTTGATTTTAATATCTGATCTCATCTTAAATCAGTTCATCTTAGTCACTTATTTCAATGTCCAATCTCTGTGTTAAGACATTTATGTAAACACAGCTGCAAGGTTTAGAGATGAATTTGACAAATAGTCTTGACTCCTCACACTTCATTCTTCCACCTCAACACCCAAAGCAGATATCTTCATTACAGTAGATTTAGGCCCATTATAAATAAATCCAGATCATGCACTAACACAAATGTGACTATATATGAGTACACAGAGGTCAAGGGCTGCAGCTTGAATGCCAGATTTGTGCTGACTAGAAATAGAAATACAAAACAGTGATTATTTTGCACACATTTTCTTTTAGGAATCAGGCTCTAGCTAAGCAGTGGAGGGGAAAAAAATATGCTAGTAAAGTAAAACTGTATAATTCACATTGAACAAAATAACCTTCAACCTGTCTTACCAGGTTTAGCCAATAGGTTGATCAAGTGGCTTGATAGTCACCTGGGTAGTTCTGGGTAGTGGTGCTGTGACATCATAATCCAGCTGTAGCAGTCAGAACAGTGTATTAAATGCAATTTGGGAAATGATTTTTCTTGAAGATTTATTAGCATGGATGATAAATACTGTATATACTGCAGCACAGTGTTCTTTATATTTTCAATATTCACACAGTTTAATTTATGTGATTAGAATGTGGTCAAAAGTTAATAATTATATATCTTAAGCTTTTAAATCATCCTTTTACTATACTCCTATTGGTATCTTGTCTTAAATTGCTTCTGCCTATATGTATTTCATCTATTTATCTATTTAAAAAAAAAATCAAGAAGCAAAGGTCAGGGCCATGCATGGTGGCTCATGCCTGTAATCCCAGCACTTTGGAAGTCTGAGATGGGAGGATTGCTTGAGCCCAGGAATTTGAGACCAGTTTGGACAGCATAGTGAGATCTCATCTCTACAAAATATATATATATATATATATAGTTGAGTGTGATGCACACACTTGTAGTCCCAGGTACTCAGGAGGCTGATGCGGAAGGATCACCTGAGCCCAGGAGGATGAGGCTGCGGAAAGCCATGATTCTGCTGCTGAACTCTAGCCTGGAAGACAGAGTGCGATTTCAACTCAAAATAAATAAATGGATAGATAGATAGATAGATAAACAGAAAATGAAACATGGAAAAAGGTCATGGACATAAGACTCTTTGAATTTGTGGTACAACTAGAAGTCATTTATAATTTCTGTCCTTTTCTTACTTGTTTTGTTAAAGTCCTTGTTCGTTGTTTCACCTGACCCCACATTTTTGGTAGATTTCCTATAGTGATGCTGATACTTGATTACAGATATGCATGTTTAAGAATCAATTAATAATATGAAGAGGTTATATGGTTAAAAGAAATTAAAGGTATTCAAACCATGTTCTGGAAGTCACTCTTTTACTATCTGCCTTTGGACAGCTTAGATTGCTAAGTTTCAAATACTTCAGTTGTAAAATGGAACTTAATGTTCTATGAGAATCAACGTTTTCTTTCAGTGATATATAAGTCCTTCATAGTGAACACTCTTTGCTTAAGTTATATAGGATTGTGCAGTTTGTGAAGATGGAATCACTGACACCAGTAGAAATAGATGCTTTGATCCAGCATAAATACCTAGTGTAACTTGGGTAATAAACCTGACTATTCAAAGCGACAACAATGTAGTTAGCCTGAAAGGTTTTTTGTTTGTTTTCCATTTTTCTTCTAAGGAAAATCTTGGTTAAGAAATACATGGTATTTTTTTTCTTGTTTACATACACTAACACCAACTAGTGTTAAAACCAAAGAATTTTAACTGCAACTATATGACTGGAGGTAGATCCAAAGAAAATCAGAATCTATTTATATAAAATTGTTTATTTATTCTTACATGTTTAAACTTTCAAAAGTATTCTCCAAAGTACTCTCTGTTTGATGCAATACACCTATTGAGAGTTTTTTCTGCTGTTCAAAACAGATTTTGAACTCGTTAATTTTGACGCCTTTTAGTGCTTCTGTAGTTTTACCTCTTCCACATCTGCAAAATATTTTCCTTTGACTACTTATTCATCTAGGAAAAAAAAATGTAGTTCAGTGGTAGATTAGGTGAATGGGGAGGGTGGAACATGAGCATCATGTCATTTGTGGTCAAAAACTGCTGAACAAAATTTCACTGCCATATGTTGCTCATGTAAATCATCCATCATGAAATGGGCAAACACACTGAAAGAATCTCCAAAATATTTACTAGACGTCAAACTCAGTCTCAACAGCACTAGCTGGGACACGGATGCTGATGGATTTTTAGAACACTTACCTAGTGGCAGAAGCCTGTATTACAAGGGCACTGCCTTGCAAAAGATAATTCCGTTTGGGGGGAGGGTTAGTTAATCTGCGTGTGTGTATGTGTGTGTGCGTGTGTGTTGTGTGTAGTGTATGTGTATATATGTGTGTGTATGTTTGTGTGTGTATATATATATTATATATATATAGTTTGTTTGATAGATTGTTTAAGAAGAGCTAAATAGGCCTTTTTTTCTCTCAATAACATGTGTTCAGTGTCTGGGATGTCTTTTGAAAAGGATACACTAAACTCCTTTTTTTCTAAGAACAACACTGCATATAATATCTCAATATGCACATTTGAGCATAAAAGGCAAAAGAATAATAATAGGATCTTTCAAAATAATTGCATAATATAAAGGAGAAGGAAGAGAATTGTCACAATTATATCTGGAAGCAATAAAACAATAAAATGGCCATTTCATGAAAGACAAATAGTTTCATATTTTTTAATTGATACTATGAGAAAAAAATAAGTTTATATCTGTATTATAACTAAAACTAAATGTTTTAGTTATAAAAATATAAGGATTCAATAAGTTTTCAATTACCTGAATAATACAATCAATCTATATTATCAGGTTTAATTTATCCCAAAGTAGCCTTTCCATTAATGCAATTAACCAAATTCAGGGCTTATGTGTGAGTCATTCTACATTGGTATCCATATATAGATCATGTATAAATATAAGTGTTTACATATATACACTCATATAAATGCTTAAGCTTATAACAGTTTGCAAACAGTAGGTGATTTCACTGGCTAAATTTCCACTTAAATAAGTCCACTCGATTGAATTAAATATTTTTACCATAAATCTCCTGTGGACATGAAATTATCGATGTTCTATTTTTAATTATTGTGAATTATATCTCTGCTCTGTTAAAGACCTGCTAGATAAGTAACTCAAAATAAAAACTTAGTTTTCAAAATTATTTGGAATTCTTAAGAGTAAAAGCTATTATAATATGTATTAACTTGTCAAGTTTGTGGTACATATCTTGCTAAATATTTTTTTTTTTTTGAGTTGGAGTCTCACTGTTGCCCAGGCTGGAGTGCAGTGGCCGCTCCTGGCCACCACTGCCTCGACCTGCTGGGCTCTGGCGATCCTTCCGCCTCAGCCTTCCAAGTAGCTGGAACTACAGGCGTGCGCTACCACACCCGGCTAATTTTTTTGATTCATTGTAGAGATGAGTTCTCACCAAGTTGCCCAGGTGGGTCTCGAACCCGTGGGCTCAGGCACTTCACTCACCTCGGCCTCCCAAAGCGCAGGGTTACAGGCTGAGCCACCGAGCCCAGCCGCTAAATAATTTTTTAATTTAGTAATTTTATATTTTCTGGTATCAAATTAATCCCAATTAATCCTAAATATTCATAGGAACTTAGAAAAAGTTCCTATGAATATTTAGGAGTTTAGCGTACAATGTAGTCAATAACTTTATTCCACACAGAGAGGATGGCTTCAGTGAATTAGTCAGAATAAAATATACAAACAAGTTATTCAGACATAATTTTGACAATAGTGGACTGGTAATTTGATTATAATGAAATACTTATATAAAAAAACAAATCTCATGATTATAATTTGTTTATATGTAAATAAATTATTTTCTTCCAATACAATTTGTACACAGAAGAATAAATCTTTTCAGTATGAAATTACATGACAAAATAAAGTCTTTGGTGATGAATTTCACTGATTTAGAGTCTCTCTAGTTCTAATGGATAGATGAGGTAGTTCCCAGGAATCTAAGAAAAAAAATGAGCAAAAATTTTCAATTTTAGGAAAGTCATTTTTTTCATATATCTTTTATCACTGCTAAATTTAGCAAAGTGGAAAAAAATAATAAATGATCATGGACAATAAATCACTTTGAAATTTTTGAGACTTTTATTTTTTATACATTTGAATTACTTTCACATACTTTAACAAGAGTTCTCTAATATACATATAAGAGGGAGAACCCCCCAAAATCAGGATTATCTTTAGGAGGGTAGGCCCTTTGTATTACAGGCTTCTCAGACTAGGTAAGTGATTTAGGAACCCATCAACATCAGTGTAACCAGCAAGTATTGTTGTGAGAGGCTATATTTGGCTTCAGTAATTTTTTTTATGGGATTCTTTCAACACATTTGCCAATTTTTTGATGGGTGATTTACACAAACAATGATGGCAGTGAAATTTTGTTCAGCAGTTTTTAACCAAAAAACACATGACACCCATACCCCACTCTCCCTATTCACTTGATTTTACCAGAAGAGACATTTTTTTCAGTTCCCAGTTGAAAACAGTCCTAAAAGAGAAACGTTTTGCCAATGTGGAAAAAGTGAAACACGAACCGCCAGAAGTATTAAAAAGCATCAAAATTAATGAGTTCAAAATTGCTTGGAGCACTGGAAAAAAACATATTGAAAAGTGTATTGCATCAAACGGAGAGTACTTTGAAGGTTAAATATGTAAGAACAGATAAAGTTTTTTTAATAAATAAATTCTGTTTTTTGAGGGGTCCTCCTCATTCATAAACATTACGTATATAAAATATATTTTTGAAAATATTAAAAAAGTATATCATATATATGCTTAATTTCTAAGTACATTCAGAGCAAAAGAGACCCCCTAACATGAACAATTTTAGCATTCAAGAAATAAGAATGTAGCAGGTTTTTATATGATAATATTCTAAATACTATACCTCTGGACTTCACAAAGATGGAGACAGTCAGAGAAGTGCTAAATGTTAAAGTAGCTTCGTTGTGTTTACCAGAGCTGTTTCTTTTAAAATGGAGTGAAGGAATGTCGACAGAATTTAAGATAATGTTCTCACTCCTGTTTGATTCAGTGTATGACTTGAAGGCTACCATAGATTGTTCAATTGACCTTGATAGATGTTTCCAATCATTACCTTTTCCTGGCTGTATGAAGGCCAAGTCCACCAGATGTCAGCACAATATAAATTATCCAAATTCTTTTATTTAAAAGCCAAATATAGAAGACAAAAATGAAATTGCTATAAAAGAAAGCCATTTCATTGAATTTTAACAGATTTACTCATACCAAATAGAAGAAGAGGTTGTAAAACTGGTCAACATAAACTGTAATATGATTTTAAAAATCATTTCTTTCTAATAGGCCTCTTTAACATTAATGTAATCTGATAAAGCTGATCTGGTATTTATCCTTCTTCCTGTTTCATTATCATTCAACTGCAGTATTTGCCAGATGACTTCTTTATTCACTGATGGTTTTATGCATTAACATTACGGCATTACATTTTTCTCTTGATTATTTTTTCTACTCTAAAAAAGAAGACAAATCATGGGAGCAGTGTATTCCTTGACATGTTTCTTTACTTGAACACAATTAAATGAAAGGTTAATATGTGTAACACCTGCTGGCGATGAGTCACATTCTTGATGTTAAGATATGCCAATGACTTTTTTCTTCAGACATTTTTGAAAATATAATTTTGTGGGTGATGAGAAAGTTGTTAGTTTACATCATTAACCACACACACACACACACACACACACACACACATATACACACTCAATGAAGAAAAAAAAGATTCAGTAGAAGCAAGAGAAAAGTATCATCAAGCCTATCTTTTCCTCTATTTGTTTATAGGTCTTTGTGTAGAAATGGCCGAAAGGGGGTTTGCCCCTACAACACTTCTCTTTCTTGGATTTCGTTTCCCTCTTTCTAATTTATGGCACTCAGCAGAGTTTTCAACGTCACCTTTCCAACCCCAATACCTCTATATTATTATACCTAGTGTGACTACTGCATAGAGATATATAGTGACAGAATCTACAAACAAAGTAATATGAGAACAAAAGACAAAGTGATTTCACCCTCCATGCTTACAACTCCTAATGACAACCTGAGAATTATACTATGGGCAGTACCTTCAGCTACGATGTTATACTTGCACTTTCTTTTTTTATTTTTATTTTTGAGTTGGAGTCTCACTCTCGCCCAAACTGGAGTGCAGTGGCCGCTGCCGGCCACCTCAGCCTCAACCTCCTGGGCTCCAGCGATCCTTCCGCCTCAGCCTTCCAAGTAGCTGGAACTACAGGCAGATGCTACCACGCCCGGCTAATTTTTTTATTTATTGTAGAGATGAGGTCTCACCAAGTTGCCCAGGCGGGTCTCGAACCTGCGGGCTCAGGCAATCCACTCACCTCAGCCTCCCAAAGCGCTGGGGTTACAGGCTGAGCCACCGAGCCCGGCTATCCTTGCACTTTCAACCCCAAAGCCATCACTCTGTTCCTTTAAAAAAATGGCCAAGTTAGGGCTTCCTTCTTCTACATAGATAATTCTTTCCCTAAGCCTTTCTGCATCCTCAAATCCATATTTCTTTTCATACCAAAATTTTGTTCATTCTTTTATTTGAGTAAATAAAGGGTTTACTTTTTGTGTACATTTTCTGCATTCCATGAGTTACATAATCTGAGCAAATGATCAATCGTGCGAACAAAGCAGTAAAAGGACATGTTGGAGATGCTGTGATATAACTATTTATGAGAAAGTAAATATGAATAATATAAATGACTCACACCTACCTGTAAGGAAGGCCCAATCAAGTTGGGCTGAGTCCAACAAAGGCAAGACAACTGAGAACTCAGATTCCTGAGGGATGGAGATCTGAAACCAGCTAAATCAGTGTTGACAAATTATGAAAGAAATAGAGAATGAATATAGACTGACACTTTCTAAACAAAGCATTAGTAACAATGTTTCTTAATCTAAATTTAAAAAAAACCCACAAAAATACTGCTCTTTAATATATCACATTTTAACAGGAGAAAAAACATGAGATTATCCAAATAGATTTTTAAAATACATTTGATATGATTCAGTATCCATTCATGATTTCAAAAACCATAGCAAATAAAAATAGTTGGGAATTTTTTTTTTTTTACCTGAAGAAGGGCAAAAACAAACATACTAACCAACATACCAACATAGCATCTACAGCAATAATCCAAATCCTCCCCAGATAGAAGAAAAAGAGCAAAAATAAAAGATATCTGGGATCACCATGTTTTCTGTTTCAGAACTGTACTAGGGATATATTTTTAACCCAATTTGAAAATCACTCAGTCTTATCTTCTTCCATCCCCACCTCCTCATGTCACTTTCTCTCCTTCACCGTTCACTGGTGAGTAATTGCCATCTTCTTGTCTCTTAACTCCCTTGGCTGCCACTGCCTTTCCCAGGATTAGACTGTCATTGTGTCTGCTGTGACAACAACTGCAGCTGGTCCCACACCCAGGCTTGAACTGGCTGAACCCTTGGAAGTTGTGGCTCCCCTTGCTCTATCTAGATTCTCATGAAATACCAGAGTGTGGGGAAGAGAATCCAGCTTTTCCCAAGGCTTTCTCGAGATATCTGGTAACACAAAAAATTAGGAGTGATGGTATGTTAATCAGTCTGAATTAATTATTCCATAATGTTAATATATATCAAAACATCACATTTCTTCCCGTATATATGCAATTCTCATTCTTTAATTTTTAAAAGTTTAGGAGAGTTAATGCCCCCAAAAGCGACAAGTGTTGCTCCCTTCCTCCTGTTGCCAGCCAGAGTGCTCACTACACAGTGGTTTACCTATCTCTGGAAACTTCCTGTATGCCACAGTAATCTGTTTTCTTTGTTTTAATTTTGGTAACTGCTTTTAAAGAAAAGACCATATTCCTCCTCAATAAAGCATTAAGATATATGTGTTGCTTTCATTTGTGTTTTCTAGAAAACCTGGATTAAACAAGTTTCTAGTCAGTGTTATAATACAAGGGAAATAAATAAAATTGACAATGACTGAAAATTAGAAATTAGACCATACTTAATTATTGATAAAATGTCTATATGAATAATAAAAAAACCCTGTAGATTAATTACAATTTTTTTTTAGAAAGAGTTCTATCCAGTGACTTCTAGGTAGAAATGTTGTATTTCCAAATGGCTGATAATAATAGAATGAATTAATACAATTGAATATATAGAGTAAAATACTTCATGATATTGAACTCAAATGCCTTGCAGCTCAAAAATATCATTCATCCCAAAATACAATGTTGTCTGAAAGAATCAAATCATAGAAAAACACATGAAGTACGTTTTTATTTATATAACTTTCAAAACAGGCAAAATAGATATCTATCCATTTGTCTGTATGGATACATGTATGACTGGAAATACTATCAAGTAAAGCAAGAGAAAGCTTATGACAAAATTCAGGCTGAGGATACTTTATAAGGTGGGAGGGAAAATAACAATATGTGGACAGTCATGTGTGAAGTTTTGCAAGAATTTGAAAACTGAAATGATTTTAAGTTTGAAGAATTAAATGTCAGGTTGTACCAAAACATTCTTCAGACACACTGAGTTTATTTTGGGTAAAAGGGAAATAATGACAATCCAGAAATCTATTTATTTGAGTAAGCTTTAAAGGTAAATTTTTATATGTATATAGATTTGAGATCACCAAGCTAAAAATAGCAAGATAACTTTATCTTCAAACATTTTGTTTTGATGACCTGGCTGGAATATCTAAACATCTTACTGAACGTTCTCTTTCCCCCCTCAGGGGAAAAATGTATTTCAAATTCAAAATTTCCAATTTATAAACTCTTAGTGTACAATTTATATCCATCTGGGGTTGTATGACTATGGTATAGCAGGGAAAAGGTACAAAGTATTATTTTCATGAAGTTTCATTTGCATATATCAGCTCTCTTGCAGTTGAGGGCCTTTGAAGTAAACAAAAATAGATAATGTGTGCTTAGGGGAAAAAAATCAGGATTTGAAGCTGGCAGTACCTAAGGACAGATTTAATTTTTTTTTCAAGTGCAGGAATTTGTTCCCCTGAGACTCTAAATAAATAATACTTTCCTATTTCTTATAAGATTGGCTCATTACGTTGTGCTTTCTGCATGGAAAATGAAGATTTCAAGATGCTGAATATGGTATAGCAAATAATTAAAAGCTTACCACAGTATACTAAAGTTTCCAAGCACATAGAAGACTACCAAAAAGGAGGTAAAGAGAAAGAGTAGATTAAAATGAAAAAATATTCAAGTGTGTTTTACAAAATGATGGTACTTAAAACAATCCCAAGGTTGTAACTTGTCTGAAATGCAGAGCCTAAGCATTTGCGTTTTTTTTGCTTGTTTTTTTTTTTGTTTTGTTTTGTTTTGTTTGACTAGTCAGTAAAATCTGGCTTTCCTTTGATGTTATGGATCTTAATAAAAATCACTTCCATCCAGATCAACTGTCTTTCCTATATGATTTTCTCAAAAAACAAAACAAATATCTTTAACTGTCTTGTATCCTGAAAAGTTAAATCCCAGCACAGAAATTTTCCACTGAAGGAATAGCAGCCAAGTGTCTTATATGTATAATTTTGTATCTGAGTTTATGTAATGAGAAAAAGGGAACTGAAGGGGAAAGATAGTAAGAAAGAACACAGATATGCTGAATTGCTGAATGATCCCACAGGGAGAACTCACACACACACACGCACACACACACGCACAAACACACATGCACTTTAAGTTAAAAATATTTTTAAAACAAATGAAAACCTGCTTCAGTTAAGGTGCTGTACTAGTAGCAATGGGTACTGATCTGTTGAAAGTTCCACTCTGCCCTTTACTCAGCAGGAACACATAATTACAACAGCTAAAATTACAGGGGAAAAAGAGTGAAATGGTTCCGTTCTTGGGAGCCAAATAAAAACAGCAGCTCTGACCTTTAAATCTCTAGTGACTGCATGAGCAGTGGTTCATCTCGGTACAATAGCTTTAAAAAGATTAGTAATCAGTTTTTAAAAAATAGTGCATGTATCTGAATTGAGTGATCACTTGCAGTTAATAAATAAAAATTCAAAACTGACTTTTATCCACATGCTTGATAGGAGCTTTGTAAAGTGTTTAGTATTGTTGGAAATCGTATATAGAAAGTAATAAGATTTTTACAGAAAAAAGAGTACTTATTCAAATTTTGCCATTATGTTTTCCAGTTTTCAACAATTGTTAAAAATAAAGGAGCAGGGGACAGAGGAATTAAGTGAATGACAGTTTGTGTATCAGGAGAAGGCCATCATAGTGACTGAAAAATCACTCTCAACATTTCCAAGTTCATACTTCCTTCTCAGTGTCAGTATCTGCAGGTAACAACCACCAGTAACTACGTGATGTCGAAAGACTGCACAATGGAAAAAAAGCAAAAGGCATGAGGCCAAGAATAATTAGTGTTGATGTAGTATGTGAACAAGTATTATCAGAATGGAAGAGAATGAAACCCCTCCTGCTGTGTAATGCACATTAATTATGTAGTCCATGACTACAATAGGAATGAGAACATGTTATGAACAGTGAGGACACTGTCCAAACTCTAAGGCAAAATGCATTCAGTGATGGGTACCAGACTCCACATGATTGACAAGTTTTTGAAACCTAGAAACAAAACCAAATGACAGACAGTCCATGGAATTACTCTCTCACTCTTGCTTTTCTCATTTTTATTGAGGCATAATTGACAAATAAAAGTTGTAAATATTCAAAGCAAATAGCATGACATTTTTATATTATGTATATGTTGTAAAATGGTTTGCACAATCAAGTTAATTAACACACCCATCACCTCACATAGTTGCCTCATTTTATGTATATTCGTGTTTGTGATGAGATACTTAAGATCTGGTATATATATAAAACATTAATATTAACTATAGTCATCATGCTGTATATTAGTTTTCCAGAACTTACTCATCTTATAATTGCAAGTTTGTATCCTTTGACCAACATTTCTTCATTTACTCCATCCCCTGTTCTGGTATCCTCTCCTCTACTCTCTGTTTTTCTAAAACAGACTTCTTTGGATTTTACATATATAAATGAGATGATGTGGTATTTGTCTTTCTGTGCCTAGTTTATATCACTTAGCACGATGTCCTCCAGGTTCATTCATCTTTTTCCAAATGGCAGGATTGCCTTCTTTTTTAACATTCACATTTTTATACATTATAAATATTTAAACATACATACACACATATACATATACATATATAATCACGATTTCTTTAATTATCTATCAACAACATTTAGGTTGTTTTTCATGTCTTGTCTATCACAAATAATGCTGCAATGAACATGTTAGTGCAGGTATTTCTTTAAGATAGTGATTTTATTTCGCTTGGATGTATACCCAGAAGTAAGATTGCTGAATCAGAGATTAAACTCCCAAATGTTTCTTTTAAACTAAAATGCACACAGCCTTTGAGGCGTATTACATAAAACATATTTTACATAATAAATCTATAATGATTGAACTTCTCTTTAAATCTATCTGATTTTTCCCTCTTTAATCTGTGTTAAATAAATTTTATTTTATTATAGCTTTTGGTTAATTGACATTTAGAGAATACCAATATAAACTTTATGATTTTTTATTTTTGTAAGGTGAAGAAGCACATATTTGGATTATCTGATGACCATTCTAGCAGCCCAAAGAAAATATGAGATATGAAAAATGTTTTTATCAATACTACAATTCTTAATTTGATAACTGAGTTTGAGAAAAGAAACATGAAGAATGGTGAAAGAAGAAAATACTTGAAAATTAATTATAGTTCTTCAAGATTAGTAAATAATTATAGACAATATTTGAAAGTCAATATCTTAGTAAAACACTTTTTTCTTTTCAAAAATAGGAAAACTTGTTAAAATGCTTCAAGAGACTATTAGAATTGTGGAGAGTTAACATAGTATTTTGATAATAAGAACTCTTGAGGTTTGGGTACAGAATAATTTGGTTGCCTTAAAAACATAATAATTAAAATTCAATTTCTTCTTATTTTATGCATCCTCCATGTAAAACTTTGGAGAGATAATTTATTACTAAAATTTTAAATGAATAATCCCATTAATATTGAGCTAATTTTGCTGAATATTTTTAAATATTTTATTGTTTTGTTAATTTTACTTTTATTTTCCATAAACTTTAAAACTAATTTTAATATACCTTACTTATATAGGTAAACATATACAAATCGGAAAACAAATGACAGCTTTTACGTTTAGCTTTAAACTTAATTAAATTTAGCAGCATAGTAAATAAAATAATATATATTATATTTGTTTACAGTTTTAAGTGTAACAATTCTTGAAGTAAACTGGCATACTATATTTGTTACCTTGTACAAATACTCATATTTTTCTGTAATTATTATGCCTAGTATACGCTCAATCAATATATTAATCATTATCTTTAACCAAAGTGACCAACTTTTGCTTCATTCTGACGAAATGAAAGTAGAAGACAGGAAACCAAGAACTATCTAGCTGTTTTTGTTCATGAGCACACATTTCATATTATCTTTAAAAATTTAAAAATAAATGATTCCTCACCACCTAAAAATATACAAAACTAATTTTGTTGACAAATTTCTTATCAAAATGATTATCCAAATATTATTTATCATTATCATTAAAACTTCTCATGCTCATTAATATTAACTAAAGATCTGCAAATTAAAACTTCATTCTTGGGATTAATAGTAGTCAATATCTATCTGGGGAAAAGGGGGTATACCTCATCAGCAAGGGTACCTGCACAATGAATATTTGTATGCCTAACCCTTAAATGTACCCCACAACTTTAAAATAAAAAATATATATTAAAAAAATATAAATAAATAAATAAATAAATAAATAAAAACTTCATTCAGTTAAAAGCAATTTTAGATGTTTATAATCTTAAATTGTAAAAACAATAACTTGAATGACTCATAAAAGTAATATAAAAATTTAGAATTTTAAATAAAAAAGTACGATCCTATTCTTTTTTAGTCTAAATACTATGTTGATTTTAGTTGCATATAATTAAATGAATGAGAGAACAAAGAATAATCTCTAATTCAAAATCATTAAATGTTCAGAAAAGTGTCTATTTAATATGGACATTAAATACAATATTTCCAACAGTTTGTAAATAAACTTCCATGTTTAGTCTTTTAATTCTTTAATAATGTTTAAAATATTTTCTTATTATCTTATCTTAGAAATAAAACTCTTATTTTAGTGAACAAGAATATAAATTATATTTTTAGTTGAAATTTTAGAATGAACAATTTATTGCAAAGTCAAAATTTTAAAAACTCAAAACACAAATATTTTACCTTCTCTGACTCCTTTTATAATTTTTTGACATTCTATTTTGAAAATTTCTAATAAGCATAAATATTGGCAGTCCTATATTTGACTAATCTTCATCTTCTCGAGAAATGTGACTAGAGAGGAAGAATAAAGATAAGATAGAGATAGACATGAAAAAGGAGAAGAAAGAGAGGGGAGAGACAGAGAAAGAGAGAGGAAGAGAAGGGAAGGGAAGGAAAGAGAAGAGAAAGGGGCCAGAGAAAAAGAGTAATTGATTTTAGCTAGGTTAAACAATGTCCTGCAGCCTTGACAATGATATCAAGTCACACGATTATAAAGTCATCGTTTATTAAGCCAAAAAATATAGACTCGTAGGCAGGAAGAATTCTCATACTAAACACAGTCTTTTAGACAGACAAAATCTCCTCATGTTTCTTTTTTTTTGTCCCAAGACATTAATATTGATTATATCAAAAATTCCCACAAAGTGGTCACACCACAGTAGCTCTTGATTTTCCTTGATGACAATGTGCCCAAGTTCAAATAGCCACTACTGATATAACCTCATTACAAGTGAAGCTATATAAAACCAGATGTCATCAGGAGACATTAGAAAATGGTGTGGTTCCCATATATTTATAAAGACAGTGAAAAATAAAGAATCAGATCTTCACCTCGCCTATATCTCACCCTACACTTGGCTAAAGAGCTCTGGGAGATTAAAGGAAAAAATGAAGAAGTCATAAATAATATCGCCAGAGAAAAACAGATTTAATTAATTGATTACATTTTCTCAGTGCTCACATGAAACAAATCAAAGCACATATAATATGCAGGATTTACTTCAGAGTCTTGCATGGGAGAATCTTGAGGGAGCTGACAAAGACCTCTAGCATTAAATGACTTTGTCAAAGTCCTCTGGTTCAAACAGTAAGAGGGTCTAGTCTATTTCTAGAGGGATTCGGGGTTGTAATCTCCATTTTTGTTAGATATTCTAGAATAAGAACACCAGAATGTGAGAAAAGAGAACGTTTTATGTTTGCTCTTATAGCACAGACATTAGAAAAAGCAGACTACTCTAGATTTCTGACATTTCACTGAGATTTTATGCATTACAACAAATTCATATATCTGTATGGCTAAATGATGGGGAAAGAAAAAGAATGGCAATGTGTGTGGGGAAGCATAAATGTTACATTAACACTAGTTAACTGTCAACTGTTTTTTGAAAAGATGATATATGTCTAGGTATGTATATTCATCCGATTTGTTAAGTATTCTCAGTTCTAGAAGAAGATAGTCTAAAATGTAAGTCTGAGAAGAGCAACTTCTGTTTCTTAAGAAATCAAGTCTCTGCTTTCTTATGAAAATTGGCTGCAAGCCGGTCTCAGTGGCTCAGCCTGTAATCCCAGCACTTTGGGAGGCCGAAAGTGAGTGGATTGCCTGAGCCCACAGGTTTGAGACACACCTGGGCAACTTGGTGAGACCTCATCTCTACAATAAATCAAAAAATTAGCCGGGTGTGGTAGCGCACGCCTTTAGTTCCAGCTACTTGGAAGGCTGAGGCAGAAGGAACGTCAGAGTCCAGCAGATCGAGGCTGCGGTGGCCGGGAGCGGCCACTGCACTCCAGTTTGGGCGACAGAGTGAGATTCCAACTCAAAAAAAGAAAAGAGAAAAAAAAAGAAAAAGAAAATTGGCTGCAGAATTTTTTCTAAGTCAGACCATTTGCAAATGTAAAACGAAGACTAGAATTCAGAAAGGAAACCAGCCAGTGTGAGTTTTAGATACTTGACTGAGATATTTCCCACAAGTCCAAAAACAAAAGATGGCAGAAGACAAACATGTATTATGGAACATTAGGTTGTGGGAAGTTGGATTACCTAAGGGGGAAAAAAAAAAAAAACAGACCAATGAAGTTGTACAGCAATACTCGTTTGGTGAAATTAGTGATGTCTATTAAAACAAAACTAGGCCCAAACATTCTCTCAGAACTTATTTGCCCACTGAAGTCCAATAGGCAGACATTGTTTACAAGGTTTCTGGAGTCACTGTTATTGCTCTTATGCTAGTGTATAGTCACAATAATTCTGAAAATAGACATAATCATTTTGAAAATTCTGAAAAATTATTTAACCCTGAGACAGATTTCTAAAAATGTCAAGGATGGACAAGTGTAAATCCAATGTCCAAAAAGGTCTGAATACCAAAAAAAGAGATATGTCTGAAAGAAAATACATCAGCAAAGTAAGAAAGGGTCAAGTCTTTTAAATATCACAGATATATGAAAGTTGGGTGTCTAGGTGCTATGAGCTAAATTGTGTTCTCCCAAAATGTATATACTGAAGCCCAGACCCCCATTTTCTCAGAATGTAATTATATTTGAAGACAGAGCCTTTAAAGGGGGTAATTAAGTTAAAATGAAGCCCATAGGATGAATACTACGCCAATCTGATTGATGTCCCTTATAATAAGTGGAATTGTGTGTGTCAGTGTATGTGTGTGTGTGTGTGTGTGTGTGTGTGTGTGAGAGAGAGAGAGAGAAAGAGAGAGAGAGAGAGAGAGAAACAGACAGGCAGGCAGACAGATAGACTAGGAACATGTGCATACACAGGAAAGACTTTAAGAAGACACAGTGAGAAGATAAACTTTTGAAAACCGAGAAAATATGCCTCAGAAGAAACCAAACCTGCTGACATCTTGATCTTGGGCTTCTAGCCTTACAGCTGTGAGAAAACAGATTTCTGTTGTTTAAGCCACCCAGTCTATGGTATGTTGTTTTTTGTTGTTGTTGTTTTGTTTTTTTTGTTGTTGTTGTTTTTGTTTTTGTTTTTGTTTTTGGTATAGACAAGTATTACTAGATAAATCTATATAAACTTTAGTTTCCTAGAACCAGCTCAGAAATCTTTTCTCTATAGGTTTGGGTTACCGCCCAGAAATCTGAAAATTTACAAGTATTCAGTAGTGGTTCTGATGTTGGAGTATTAAGAACAATCTTTGAGACAAATTTCCTTGGATGTGTGGGAGATACTCTCACTCTCTGATCAGTAGTAAGTGTGTATAGGAGAATTACCAATGTGGAATGCCTTTGTACCTTTCCTTTAACATCATAAATGTAGAGTATTCAAGATGTTCAAGATACTTTTTGGATGATCATAAAATGCCTCCGATTGATTCACTTAATGAATTGATATACTTCACTTGTTTATTAGTGAAAGATAGCTTAGGATCAAGCTCTAGGTTGTCTTTTATTTTGAGATTTCTGTCCAGTTTATTTCTGAGTTTTTTTTTTTAATCACTGTGTTACAAATATGACCAGCATCATGGGTATATGTCCTGCACAGTAACCCTACACATAGGGTTGCAACCTTGGATTGGTGTGAGACACTCTTTTACTATCTTGAAATTCTCAATTGTCAATGATTTTTTAACAAGAAGGCTGGGTTTTGTTGTTGTTGTTTTGTTTTTGCTTTTTGAGTCTAAGTCTCTGTCTGTTGCCCAGACTGGATTGCAGTGGCATGGTCATAGCTCATCACAGCCTTGACCTCCTGGGCTCATGTGGTCCTCCCACTTCAACCTCCCAAGTACCTGGGACCATAGATATGCACCCCATGCCCAGCTAAATTTTTTAGAGACAAGGTTTTGTATATTGCCTAGGCAGGCCTAAAACTTCTGGATTCAAGCAATCCCCGTGCCTCAGCCACTCAAAGTTCTGGGATTACAGGTGCGAGCCATATACCTGGACAGGAGCTTGCATTGTTGTTTTGCACAGGGCCCTGAAAATTATGTTTCTGATCCTAAGTACCAAATCAAAAAAAAACTTACAACTTATTATAAAGGTTTTTATATTTCCCTTGGGTTTTATCTATGTTGTTTGCCTCAGAAGTAATCAAAGTTGAATAAAAACCCATATAATAAGAGTCACACTCCATTGTCACTAATGACAGGGAGAATGTAGTGAAGAGTTACACTCATCTCTTTTTGTGTTTTTCATATACACTAGCATTCTCTACCTCACACAAAGTCATGTAAGAATCTCTGGGGAACAGTGTTCTTACCAACCATCAGGTAAATCTGCTATGCTCCTCATTCTTTATTGTTACTTGTCTAAAATTAAAGAATCCTTTAACCACAGGTTTATGGCACAACTTAGTTCTTTAAATATACCAAGGTAAACCATATTAGGAATATCATTCCTCCATTTTAAGCTAAATAACTTCCTTTATCCTTTGTTTTCCTTTCTGTATTAAGCATAATTATGGAAAATAAGATTTTTATCTTGTCAAAATGATATGTTTAGAGAAGAATTAGGAGCTCTTAAAACAGTCTTCAATCCTTTTTTGTTCTCTCTCACTTCACACTTGCTATACTGAAAAAAACATAATTATGTATTATAATTTAGAGAAAATTACCTCCCACAAATCTATATTCTATAAATGTAATTTCAGAAAACTGATTAGGGCTTAAATATGGATTAAAATGTGTATGTAGTAATGAGAATTGTAATTATAATAATATCTAATATACAATAGTATTCATTGTGTTCCAGGCACTTTAATTGCTTTACATAAATTAGTTTTCTGATCTTGACAGAACTGTGTGAGCTAAGTGTTACCAGACATTATGGTTGATAAAACCAAGCACAGAGAAGGTGGGTACTTATCCCAGCATCTAGGGTAACCCATTGTACAGCAGAGGTATCTAAATTACAATATTAAGTAGGACTTAAGCAGAAGTTTTCAAACAATTCTTTTTTTTTAATAATACTACTTACTTGTTTACTTAATTCTGAGCGTATTTATAAATTTTTTTAATTTTTTGTTTTTGAGGTACAATTCAGGATTAAGTATACAAATGTTCATTATGTAGGTACCCTTGTTGATGAAGTGTGCCCCCCCCCCCGGCAGTTTCCCATTACTGCCAATCCATCCCCCTATAAATTCTTAAGTAACAACATATAGTTTATCACTCAAAGTATAGCAAAATTCCAACAATATGCTATGCAATATCGAGGCATTACGTCAAGAAATTCTGTTACTATTTTTAATAATATATTGAATAAATATGCACTGTGTATCATTAAGCCTCAACATAGATTGTTAACATTCAATGACTTCGAGAAAAAGGGTCATTGGGGAAACAAAGTGTTTAATGTCTGTATTATGTGGTCCTTTAAATATGCTTACTTCCTCTAATATGAAAAAATTTTTTAAAACATCAGATTAGATGTAATTGTCATCAGAGGCTTGATCTTGACATTTATGCTACCGTCATTATTGGGCTTCAGGTGGTCCCAGCTGTGAAATAGTGTGTGTTAGTGTGTGTGTGTGTGTGTGTGTGTGTGTGTGTGTTTTATGAGAATGACTTTATTTACTCTATCTCCAGATCAAGTGAGAGATGAGAGCTGAGACACTGTCCAGATGGAACATCCAGAAGGCCTGGCCCATACACCAAGTCGCCTGAGCAAGGTGCTCGGGTTTCCAGAAACAAAAGGAGCAGAATCAGAGAAAGGAAAAGAAGAAAGTCCCAGATTAGAGCTGTGTAGATGATCCGAGATGATTTTGTTGATCTATAGAACAGAGGCAATGAAGGGGCAATAAATGTATGGATGGGACTCAGAAACCAGGAGAGGCTGAATAAATATGAGACTGCATGTCAGAGTGGGAATGTGGGTCATGGAAAAATACTTGAGCTGAGATGGAGTCCTGAGGAGATTTTTAAGTTGATTTCCACTGCCATATCCTGGGGCCATACATAGAGCCTATAACACAGCAGAGAAGTAAGCAGATAGCCTACCGGTGGACTGTTAAAAGTCCTATGACTAAAATTATTGATCTCAGTTATAAAACCTTGGATGCAATATAAGAAAAGTAAGGGCTTAACTCCTCACTGTTTCCCGGGTTTATGGCGACATCACAACTTGCCTTAAAAATGATTTCATTACCTGAAATACAAAAGAATTAAGTCAAAGATTAAAAAAAAATAATTTATTTACTTATTCAACAAATCTTTACTGAGTACCTACTCTGTGCTAGGACTGTTCTAGGTCAAAAATCCACACTCATGGAGAACATATGTCAATTCTGATTTGTTGAAATGAGTTCTTGGATTATGGTGTAAGGAAGGGTTTTAAAGCCACCTTAGCACTTAGAAGGGATGGTATGATTGATTAGCAGCCTCAGCTATTGAATACACATGTATGTCTGCATTTCTGTGTATGCATTATGTGTATGTTTTTCTGAGAGGTGAGTCTGATATAGTGGTATTGATTGGCATTTGCTTATTGATGCAGAGGGGTACAAGTTGTAAATATCCACTTCAAATCTGTCTCCTACATTCAAATATATAACATTTATACTAACTTTTTTTTTTTTTTTTTGAGTTGGAGTCTCTCACTGTCACCCAGACTGGAGTGCAGTGGCCGCTCCCGGCCACTGCAGCCTCGACCTGCTGGACTCCAGCAATCCTTCCGCCTCAGCCTTCTCAGTAGCTGGAACTACAGGCGTGCACTACCACACCAGGCTAATTTTTGATTTATCGTAGAGATGAGGTCTCGCCAAGTTGCCCAGGCGGGTCTTGAACCTGCAGCGCAGGCAATCCACTCACTTTCGGCCTCACAAAGTGCTGAGATTACAAACTGAGCCACCGAGCCCGGCCTATACTAACTTCTAAAGGTGAAATAAGGGAAAGCATTTACCCTAAACAAAGTATTGTAAATGGCTACTTGTGCAGATGAACTAAAAGGTGCCAAACTTAATGCTAACAGATTTTTGGCATTAGAGATTTTTGGTATTACAAGTCATCCCAACAGGAGGAGGCATTTAATTTGGAATAAAATGTATAATATTGTCTTCGTTGGCTTACAAAAGCAAAAGCAGAAAGCTAATTATATATTCTAATCACATTCTTTTCAATCAACATTATCCCACTGCACCTCACCCCACCCTCTTGGATACAAATGTTATTAAAACATTCTTTTGTTTGCAGTGTAGACAACAGACAAAAGAAGTCTCTTTTCTTGTCCAAATATTTGGACCCTGATACTAACAATAGTAACCAACCAAATAGTACTTGGATGCTAGGCACTTATCCAAAAACTTTACCTGAATTAATTCACTTAATCTTTAAAATTCTTCGGTGATGTAGATAGTTGTTCGTATGATTAATTCCATTTTATAAAGGAATAGAATTGAGGTACAGAGAATTGGATGATATGCCCAAGTTTGTACAATTAGCAAGCTCAGGAGCCAGGATTTAAACCTGGCGAGACTCTTTGCCACTTTCGGGGATTGTTGCCTAACTACTACACAGACATGCTGCCTTTTTTATGTCAAAGAATCTTTGCCTACCTTAGTTTAGAATAAAATGTTTCTGTGTTTCCTGATGTTGATGAAAATGAAGTGAGAAGATACAAAGAAAATTATAGCAATGGAATTGTTGAATTTATTCATTTACTCACCATATTTATTATGTACCCATTATTTACTGTGTACATTTTTGGTACTTGCTTGGGATGCCATGGGAAAACAAAAACAAAAACAAAAACAAAAAACAACACATAAAAAAATTACAGCCGGGCTCGGTGGCTCAAGCCTGTAATCCCGCGCCTTGGGAGGCTGAGGTGAGTGGATTGCCTGGGCCCGCGGGTTCGAGACCCGCCTGGGCACCTTGGCGAGACCTCATCTCTACAATAAATCAAAAATTAGCCGGGCGTGGTAGCGCGCGCCTGTAGTTCCAGCTACTTGGAAGGCTGAGACGGAAGGATTGCCGGATCCCAGCAGATCGAGGCTGCGGTGGCCGGGAGTGGCCACTGCACTCCAGTCTGGGTGACAGAGTGAGACTCCAACTCAAAAAAAGTAAAAATAAAAAAAAAAAACTAGATTCATTTTTGTAGGAGACTGCCTTCTAAGTAGGCAACAAATAAAGGGATAATTGATAATTTTCAGGTAGTGAAAAGTGCTTCGAATAAAAATAAACCACTGTAGGAGTATTGAGCATACTGTGTGGTCAGAGAAGACCTTTCTGAGAGATGTTTAATGAGGTGAGGAAGCCATGAAAATATCTGCAAAGAAGAACTTCTTGACAAAGCAAACAGCAGGTACAAAGGCTATAAGAAAAAATAAGGAGGACTTCTGGCAACAGGAAAGAAGATGGATTTATAAGATATATGTCAAAGAAGTAGTGAGAAATGAAATAAACACTGGGACTTATAGGGTGTGGTAAAAACTGAATTTTATTCAGATATCAAACAAAAGTCTAGATCAGAGAACAAAAAGCCTTCTGATATAAAGAGAGAGAACTTTAAAAAATTGCTGTAAAAAAGGCTGTGGTCATGAGTTGAAGGTTAAAAATTTTCTCTTATAGACCCTGAAGCTTGGAGTTAATGTGCCAGGTCGCCTGTAATTTTGTAATCAAGTCTTATTGTCAGGGATCATACAGTCTGGTTGGCTGAGAGCCTCAACAAAGGCATCCATCCAGGCTCAAAATAGCCCACTGGGCATGTGTGTGAAAGACAGAAAAGTAGAAATGTTAAATCTGTACATTACTGTCCCACAGAAATGCAAATAATACCAACCTTTGCTAAAGCTTCCATGGCCAGTCTCTATAAATAACTCTTGTCCTAATTACCTGAATACATTGGCAATATTTTGGAAATAATTATGAATTGTGATGACCATGCATATCTTCCTCCAAAAAACAGGAAACAAGAGGCTGTATTTCAATGTAATCTGCAAATGCCAAAGACAACTACAGAGCAGAATAGTTACCTTTTAAGTGGTTATATAGAGAGTTACAACACAAATTTTGAAAACATCAGCATTTCAATTGTATATATTGGCATTCTAGAGAAGAAATCATAAAAAGAATATGCTGTTTGACTCTCACCTCAGTTCTACCCTGCTCTGGTGGGGTTTTTGTTATGACACATAAAGATCTTAAAATACAGAATCCTAACCTCTTATCATTGGAAACGGCCTTTAAAATTGTGTACTCAATATACTATTGAACTTGAAATCATAAATAATTATCAACTCATTAAATTCTTATATAGAAATAACTGAGAAAACAGTATTTACCATAAAAGACACATTAGCCAGTTCAAAGACCAGGAACTTACTGTTTCATCAGAATATTTCTAGCAATTTTTACAGTAAGAGTGGTTTACTAGCTACATAGACATTATTATGGTGTCACTGTTCAATGCTGATTAAGTTAAGGCTATCTCAACATTTTTTTCCATGATCTTTTTTCATAGCTTATAATCAAACAAAAGGATATTGGATAAGTAAACTGTTGCCAAAATCTTAGAGAAGAAATCATTACTACCTCTCCTTATTTCTTCTCTCCAGACATCTAATGCAAGGGAGGAAAGGCAGCAGTATATTACAAACTAACCTTTGGGCACCAATAAAGGAAGCAAAAAATCTACTTGCATATGTAATTCAACAAATACAAATCTCCCTTCAGAACAAAAGTTGTGAATCATTTGTAGCAACAGCAAAAGATTTCTCTTTAATGGTTGGATAGATTCAGTCCCCAAAGCAAACCTAATGTAGAGTTTCTAAGGCTTGTGTTTCATAAGCCCTTCAGTGCTGAATCTTATCTGAGATGTATGATTTTTGATAGTATACTTCTCTCTCTTTCAATGGATAAAAGGTAACCACAACGGAGGCTTTGGCTGTAAATAGTACATAGAGGGAAGGAAGAGAATCAGTAAACATAATCTTGGTGTTGACTATGATCATAAGGTTTTTAGTCTTATCACAATTTAATCTCAGAAAAAAATTCCTCAAATAAAGCAAAAAGCCCCATGCACATGTAACTGTTCAAAAAATATCATGACCTGGAACAGAAGCAAACTCCTTTCACACCCCAGGCAGTTATTAACTTATACCCTAAGGTATAAAACCTTTTCTAGCAAATAAAACTACTGATAACTTTTATACGACTGAGGCCATTCTCTCACTTCCTATCTACAATCTGGCCTGTGATGAAACATTTAAATTCAAGAGATCAATGCAGAGAGGTGAGAAGTATGAAAAAAAATGAACTAAAACCTTTTATTTATCCTGTTTCTTTTTTTTTTTTTTTTTTTCTTTTTTTGAATTGGAGTCTCAAAATGTCAACCAGACTGGAGTGCAGGGGCCGCTCCAGGCCACCGCAGCCTCGACCTGCTGGGCTCGGGCGATCCTTCCGCCTTAGCCTTCCAAGTAGCTGGAACTACAGGCGCACGCTACCACGCCCGGCTGATTTTTTGATTTATTGTAGAGATGAGGTCTCGCTTGCCCAGGTGGGTCTCGAACCCGCGGGCTCAGGCAATCCACTCACCTCAGCCTCCCAAAGGCGCGGGATTACAGGCTGAGCCATTGAGCCCGGCTTACATCTGTTTTTAATATCTTAAAAGAAACAATAGCATTGTTATTTTGTTTTAATGAGGAAAATAAATATGTATAAAGATATATATCTTTAAATATTTAAAGGCTGTTGCATGGAATAATTATTTGACTTGTACAGTTTGACGTAAAAACAAAACTAAAATTAATAGATAGAAGCATGAGAAAGCTAGATTTCAAGACAATACAAAAAGAAGGAACATTTTATTAGTAAAACATTTATTAGTCAAACATTGAATGTAACTGATTCATGAAGTATTAAGTTCTTCATATTTGAATGTGCTCAAATGTTGGTTACATACACATTTAATTGGGTTAGATGAATATTCTTTGCACATGTTGTTTGTTAGTTGTTTGCTAAGAGTTACTTGTCTGGATCTGCTAATACAATTGAGGAAAAGGATGTGTCTTTCTATCCTCAAAACTGACACCTGAATGTAGGAAAGAAATGGAATGATGCAAAGAAAGAAAGAGTGACTGGTTGGTGTTAATATTTCAAACTGCACTTTGTGCCTTTTTTACATCCCTTATTTCATGTTTTCTCCAATAGCTCCATGAGATCAGGAATTATCATCTTATTTTTGACACGAGAAAACTGAGGGTCAGAGTGATTATGTGGCATCTGCATAGTCACTCATAACCAATAGTGCAAGGTTTTAAATCCATCTGTCCTTAGATGATAAATCCAGGGCTTGTTCTATAATTTACCATTCTACATAGCTTGCAGATAAACGATGATGTGCCATCTATAGTTGGTGTAGATGACTTAATTTTTCAAAACAGATGCAAAGTAGTCCTCGGTGGGTAATAATTCCAACCTTCTTGAGAACAAAGATAGTTTTGTTGATAAGTGAACACCATTTGACTCCTGGCTAGTGAGAATAAGACTACAGCTTTTGCTTTTTGTTGTAAATAATGATGCTAAACATACCTTGTGGGAACTACTACTTTAAAATAATGAGGCTGAGACTTGCAATCTTATTCCAATTAAAAAATAGCCTGAAGTTCTGACTAGCACACACATAAATGATGATTACATTTTTTCCATATTAAGAAAAAAATCCAAGGGTTTTTTTAAATATCAGAAGAATCATATTTTTATAAATGGACTTAGAAGCTAAATATACTTTCTCTTCAATTATCAACAAATTTTGCAAAGTGACTAATGCTTTAGTTTCCATCTTAGAAGTTTTGTGGCTCTTTCTCTTATTTTTTGTAAAGAATTTTCAATAAGTTGATTAGTCTCAAAGGGGAGATCTTGAATCTTGAAGTTCCTCTGTTTTTGGATGTGTCTAATTCAGTTCCTGTCACATCTTTCTTTGATTTTTAAAAAAATCTCTCCATATCAGTTCTGGGAGCTCACTGCTACTTCTTTACTCCTAACTCTTGTCTCCTTTACTCACCCAAAGTGAGACACTGGGGGAAGCAATAGTGTGGAAATGTGTTTGTATTCTGGAACTGTGATATCACCTCTTTTATTTATTAGTTTAGTCAACACATATATTCTGAGAACATACAATGAGCCAGACACTGGATATATAAAGATAAATAAAACTCATGATGCCTTTTCTCATGAGACATATAATTTAAAAGTGAATAAATATTTTTAAAAACTGAGTATTAATAACTGGAATGTGGTATAAATGAAAACTAGAGGTGAGACTGGCACTACAATTCTAGGTTCAATTCAGAGTCATTCGGCTTTCAAAGCTTGATTTCCTTCTATTACACTTGATGGCTAGAACAAAAAGTTGAAAGGAACACACACGCATGCATACACACACAGAGTGTGTGTGTGTGTGTGTGTGTGTGTGTGTGTATGCATGCGTGAGAGTTCCTTTCAAGTTATTAATTTCACCATCTTTATCTAATCATTTATATAATGGAGACATTGGTACATAACTCATTGTTGAGATAATTAAATGACACAGTGTCAGTTAATGCTTAGTACATGTTATGCATACACATTATCCTTAAACAGTGATATTATTATTATTCAGAAAAGTCAGTTTCTCTTCATCATCAAAAGGCTGGAGACTCTCCTTTTAGGTAAATGTTTATTTTGTCAATAAATATTGATTGTTAATTATTCAACCTCATCATAATTATGTGCCATTGCAGTCATTCAAACTGACACTCGATACCCATATTTCTTAATTAAGTGTGTTCCATTATATCAAAGTTTTGTTTTCCCCCAATACCCTCATTCATGAAAATCATAATTAATAAATTAAGCTTTTTGTAAGTTCCTCTTTTCTAATTTCTAGCACAATGGGTTTTATACCCTGATATTTTGTATTACATATTTAATCATAATTGTCCTTGTGGGAAGTGCTTTCTGTAATATATGTGTACTAATAAGTTTTCAAACATATTTTTCACTTTTCCTGGCAACCTATAATCTTGACATTTTAAAGAGCAGAGAGGAAGCTTCAGATCTTCCAGGATCAGTGGTTCTCATTCTTATGATACAGTGGAATGGATTGCATTGTCTTTCTTTTGTCCCACTTCATTTCAGTTGTATAAGTGGTATTTATTTTATTATAAAAAACAATTTAAGTCTTGACAATACGTTTTCAAAGCAAAAATTTGTTTTATAATTAATTGGAATAAGATAAGAAAGCCCCGATTATTCTATTTATTCAGTGAAGTCCAGTGAGTAGGATCTAGAAAATCTGAAGCCAGAACACCTGGATCAGGCAAGATATCTACTGACTTAAGATGTGGACATGCAGCGTGAGCTCTCTGAGTGTTGATATCTTTGTGCAGAGAATGGAGGTGAGAATAGCACTTCGTAGCATTGTCACGAGAAGTATGTCAGTTAATACTTGCAGAATACTTAACCCAGTACCTCGGACATAGTAAGCATTTGATGCATATTTATGATGTTCATGAAGTCCTTATATTTTTAAAATCTCATACTAATATAAGTATTCACTATGTTAAGCTTTTTGTTCAACTGCTATTTTTGCCCTTGGACCACATACATTCTCTAGCCTAGTTTGTTTTCTCCTAAAAAAATGAAATAAAATAAAACTGTCACTTATAAGAAATGATCAAACTTGCTTGGAGATGGTAATATATTAATATGTTGCTCCTCTACAAAAGTTCAAACCTTTTCAATATGTTACTTCATGTTTCCTTTGAATTTGAATTTGCACCTCTCTCTCTCATCATCAATCTTTCTCTCTCTCTCTCTCTCTCTGTGTGTGTGTGTGTGTGTGTGTATATGCATGCGTATGTGTTCCTTTCAACTTTTTGTTCTAGCCATCAAGTATAGTAGAAGGAAATCAAGCTCTGAAAGCTGAATGACCTTGAATTGAACCTAGAATTTTTCTCCTTATTGGTTTTGTGGTCTTGAGTCACATAATATCTAACTTTGAGCCTTTCCCCAAATGAGGATAATGCCCATTAATTGGTTGTCTTGAGAATTAGTACTAATGATAGGTGCTCAATAGACAGTATTTACTATTAATTTGGCCAATTTGCTCTCTTACCTGTCATAATTGTCAATTATATCCATCATGTTATTTTCCTAAAATCTTTTAGTGTGTGTGTATTGATTTGGATTTGGCTTTAAGTTTTTTGAAGGAAGATTTTCTTATGGTATGTAAATTCTTCATAGCCAGAATAATTTGAATAAATTTGTGCTATAATTCAAGTTGACACAGGTAACTCTTTATTAATTAAAAAAATTAAAACCTGATTGCATTTTTCAAATTTTATTTTATTTTCAAAAGGGAAACAACACTTTTAGGCCTAGGATCTATGCCTAACAATAATAAGCATCCAAGGAGGAAAAATACACTCATATGACCTTATTCTCACCAAAGTAAAAGTGGTAATATAAGAACAAAAATAAAAATGAGAGTAATGTCTTTTCCCTTAACTGCCGATTTAAAGGCAGTCTACCTCAAAGGTTGACTCATAGCTAACTACGGGCTATGAAAATTGCTCAACATTAAACCCTTGCTTACTTGTTGATACAAATTATACGGTAATATCATTCAATATAAGTTTATTGAGTGCCCACTATCTGCTAGGAATTTTAGTGACCTGTAAGGGTGAGTGCACATGATTTATACTTATAAATGACACATTCATAAAAAGAATAGAAGTTTGACCCCCCAAATTAATCTAGTAATGAAATATTTACATTGAGTCCTCATTCAATAAACTATAAATGTAACCCCCAAAATCAATCTAGTAATGACCTGTTTACATTAAATTCTAACTCAATAAACTAGTTTTGACTCTATATGTAAGAAACTCTTCTGCATGTCACTGTAGCATAATCTTCATGTCTTTCATTCATCATGTCCAGTCATCTACCCATTTGGTTTCTTCCTCTTTTCTTCCTGTTTGGAAATCAGAAGAAGTGGGTAAAATGAGTCATTTGTTTATAATTAGATTTTTTAAGTATTTCAACCATGAACATTTATTCTTTAAACCCTCATTTATGTTAGAATGACATTATAATATATCGTAATTTTAAGTGCTGATATTAAGATGTTTTCCTTAATGTTATTTATTTTGTGAAAAGTAAAGCATGTAATCCTGGCATTTTACCATGTAGCTTGTTCCTAAGTACTTATTTATGACTATCTGCACCCTTAGTAGCTACCATTTATTGAGCACTTATGTTAGGCCCTAGAATAACTGTTTCATGTGTATATGTTGCCTTATTTAAGCATTTATGCTATAAAGTAGATATTGTTATCCTAACTTTACCCATGAAGATCTTAAGACACAGAAAGCCTAAGTAATTGCCCTAAGTCACAAAGCTAAAAAATAGTTGAGCTGGCATTTGAATTCAGATCATTTA
Source organism: Tarsius wallacei (assembly GCA_963574415.1). NCBI lineage: Eukaryota > Metazoa > Chordata > Mammalia > Primates > Tarsiidae > Tarsius > Tarsius wallacei. Next base: position 61,689 of record CAUYQG010219336.1, on the reverse strand, counting down.
ACTTTGGATTTGTCAGATTCTAAATTCCTTGACTCTTAACTCTGCTGCATCTTATAATAATGTGCTTACAAATTGTTCACAATGCTTAATTTATAAACTCCATTTCAGAGATGATGGACATGCATTAAAACGTATTTTTGGTTTTATTTAAGGCAGTTTGTTTTCAAAGGAGAATATCTTCAAAGGGCAAAAGAAAATGCCATTAGTGTGTACATAAGTCTGATTTTGCATTTGAGTTATCTATTTCAGTTAGAATTAGGGCAGCTGCAGATTTTTAGTTAAGGGTTTGATTTAGGAACTTTCCTAGTGTGAGAAAGACAATGAGGAACTTTGAAACTAAGAATGCTGTGATCTGGGCATTACTGCACACATTAAGTTTTAACATATTTGATCTTCTTTCTTCTCCTTCCCATCATGCTTAAGTGACTATCTAAATGTATAATGGAGACTTCCCAGTTATCTCAGGAGGGTTATATTTTCATACAAGATGTCCTGTTTACATGCTTTGTATTAAGTGTTCATGGTTTATTTATAAGTTGGATGCATGGATTTGTGTTGGAAGTGTCTTTCTTTGAAAAAGGCATAACTGCAGAAAAAAATATTTTCATTCAATAAAATTCATTCAGTGGAAAAATTATTATTCTAATATTTACACAAAGATCTTGGGTTCCAGAGATTTTTAAACTTTTATTTCTGTCACTGTTATTGGTGCATAATACATTCAGCAATGAGCATATTCATTTTTTTGTGGAGATAGACTAGGAAGGGCAATGATGTGGCACTATTAGCATATGAAGTCTAAATTATATTTATTATTATAATGAACCAGAATAATAGTTAACAAAATCATCAACTTATAAAATCAGAGTCCTATTGTTCCCCTCTTTCCATCATACTAAGCTATTTACCCTACCTCAAAAGCAAAAAAAAGGCAAAGTACATATATCTATTTTTCACTCACTGGATCATGATCATTGAATGACCAGGGCTAGTGGCCAAATGGGTGGCAAGCCATCAATGCTTGGACATCATCTTGTCTAATGCTTCTCAGATGATTTTTTATGTTGCCTAGTAAGAAAATATATTTTGCATTACAGTACAGCACACACACAGGTACACGTAACTGTAACAAAAGGTTTCAAAAATAAGCTTTGCCCTTACTATGTGTTCTGACAATGTCCTCTATTCTATTCTATTCTATTCTATTCTATTCTATTCTATTCTATTCTATTCTATTCAGTGCTGTGCTATGCTATGCTATGCTATGCTATGCTATTCATGTTCTAACCTGCTATGACATTTTATTCTTTCTTTTTTTACTCCTAAGTCTGGTCCTGACTTATCATTAAATTGATCTTATTGTCCATTAAAGGATCATGACTTGGAGTTTGAAAAGCACACTGAGTAGGTGCTGGCATGACTGTAGAGAAAAGGGAATGCTTCTATACTGTTGGTAGGAATATAAACTAGTCAACCTTCATGGAAAACAGTGTGGCGACTTCTCAAATAACTAAAAATTGAGCTTCCATATGATCCAGCAATCCCCCTCCTGAGACTATACCTGGAGGAACATAAATTGCTCTACATGTAAGACACCTGCATATGCATGTTTATTACCACACTATTCACAATAGCAAAAACATGGAACCAACCCAAATGTCCATCGAAAGTGGACTAGATAAAGAAAATTTGGTACATATACCCAATGAAATATTATGGAGCCATAAATAAGAACGAAATTATAACCTTCACAGGAACTTGGATGCAGTTGGAGACCATCATACTAAGTGAACTATCACAGAAACAAAGAACTGAATACCGAATGCTCTTGCTCATAAGTGGGCCCTGAACACTAGTCACATTAGCATAAGGATGGGATGGAGTCAGCAGTCTCTGGCCACTGCTAGGGGAGGGAGGGAGGAAGGGAGGGAGGAGGGAGGGAGGCATATGGCAACACAGGGGGTACCTCATCCCCATACCAGGGGGGAGAGTAAGCCCGCTAGAAGTTCAAACTTTGCCTACATTATGGCCTACTTATGTAGCAAATTCTCACTTGTACCCCACGACTCTAAAATAAGATAAATAAATAAAAAGTACCATGTGTAAATACAGGTATTTGTAAGAGGTTCAAAACAAGAGAATGACATGATCACATAGGTTTGACCAAGTGTTTGGGATGAATAGACTGAAGGAGGCAGTTCTCCAAGTGAGAAATAATAAGGGACTGAACCAAGCTGTGATGATATAAATAATGATAGTCAAAATGTACTGAGCAATTTATTTGAGAGTGCCCAGAAAACTTGGCTTTGGGTATACACTTATCATTTAAGCCATTTAACAACCAATCACACATAATTGGTACTATTTATTTTCCTTATTGTACAGCTGATGGAGCTGAGACTTTAGAAACATTTTTCCCAATTTCACATATCTTACAACTGGCAGAGTCGGAATTTTAACACAGGTTTGTATGACTACAACCCAAACTCTCATCCATTACCTTCTACGCTCTTTATTCTTCCAGAAAAGATTGTCTTTTGTTGTGCAAGGAAAACTTTTGTTATAGGTCAGTAACATTCATCCAAAGAAACATCTACAGTCTCTTTCCTATTTTTCAGGAGAGGGGACCATAAAATTTTCCTAATAAGAAAAACATCTTAAACATAAAAGTGTGAGTTTCTCAAGTTGTCAATTTCCTTGAAAATAACTAACCTCCTGCAGATCTGTTTTTATGCCATTCCTCTACCAAGGTGCTTGTTTTCATTTTGTTTAGAAATATAATGGTGTTTCACTTAAACCTTTTGGAAACAGATAATATTTTCTTTGCAAGGCTATACTTAATGTCATCATTCAGGGTAACAGAGTGAAGTGCAGAAGATAAAATAAATTGAAAATGAACTACAGTTTATAAATTTAGCTCAAGCTGAGTGTCAGCTCTCATGGATAAACTCTCAGCACACTCATTGAATTGGGTCATTTGTTCTCTGAATGGGCTGACAAATCCTTACGAAAGCAGAAATGCTACCAGTCTGCCTTTTCTCTTCCATCCTTCACTGTGATACTCAGGAAAGGAAATCCAGTTTCTGCATATCATATATTTGATGCCTCCTCCTGACACTGTGCTTGTTGACAAAATGCCTAGTTGATTTTCTTTTTCTTTCTTTTTTTTTTTTTGAGTTGGAGTCTCACTCTGTCACCCAGACTGAAGTGCAGTGGTCGCTCCCGGCCACTGCAGCCTCGACCTGCTGGGCTCCGGTGATCCTTCCACCTCGGCCTTCCGAGTAGCCGGAATTACAGGCATGCGCAACCACGCCCGACTGATTTTTTGATTTATTGTAGAGATGAGGTCTCACCAAGTTGCCCAGGCAGGTCTCGAACCCGTGGGCTCAGGCAATCCACTCACCTCAGCCTCCCAAAGCGTGGGATTACAGGCTGAGCCACCGAGCCTGGCTAGTTGATTTTCTAAGGAAGAGGAATGGAAGCTTGGGAACTCATCATCCTTGATGTAATAGTATACTTTAAATGTGTACATGACAATTGTTAAATAAGGAGTTTGGAGGAATGATCAGAATAATCACTTTTCAACATTTGTTTACTTAGCATGATGCGTTTTACATAATCACATAGAGGAAAGTGTCTATTCCATACCATCACAAGATAAATATGTTTGTTTGTTTTTGAGTAGCCTGGAATCTCTGTCATCCAGGCTGGAGTGCAGTGGAACAATCACAGCTCACCGCAGCCTTGACCTCCTAAATAGCTGACACAGGCACGTGCCACCAAGCCTTGGTGATTTATTATTATTTTTTATTTTTTGTAGAGATGTGATCTTGCTATGTTACCCAGGCTTGTCTCAAACTCCTTGGCTCAAGCAATTCTCCCTCCTTGGCCTTCCATAGTGCTGAGGTTATAAGTATGGGCCACCATGCCTGGATGTAGATATAATTTTGATTCAACAATATTTATTAGTTTATCTTTTAAAAAGTAATTTCTAGCTAATATTAAGCAGTATTATCAAGGGATTCTTCATGTTACAGGAATCTATTTTCTTTTAAATGTCTTGAACAAAATTTTCTTATACAAAGAGGGCTGGTTTTTTAACAAGGCATTCAGAATTAAATGCAATTTCTGTTATCTATTAGTGTTGTAAATTGGACAAAGTGTTTAAACTTTCTTAACTGAGGTGTCTTTATGTGTAGCACAGGGCAATAATACTTAAAGGGGGTACCATGGATAGCAAGGGAGAGAAGTAAGGCCTAAAAGAGTCCCTGGTTCAAGGTCATTGTTCAATAAAGATCCATTCTTCAGTTTTTCCAGGCATGTTGACTCATATATTGATAACTCCTATACTTTTTAAGTGTTCTAGATAAAATTCGGTGGTACATACATATTGCTGATAAAATGTGGTGGTATATAGATATTGCCCCTTGACTACAGAAATAAAGGTATTTTATTACAACATAGAATTGGGCATTTTTATTACAGTTGGAATTACATTTGGTTGTAGTTAAGATCCATTGATAATTTTTGTTGTAATGCACAATAAATGTCTACTTATCTAAAAGTTCCTCTTTAAAAATATGAGGTTTATTGGATAGTGTACAAGTTAGCTAAAATTTACTTTTCATAAGTAATTTTTACTGTGCTATATATTCTTGTTCTGCCACACGAGTCAGGATAGATGGAAACATTTAGTTAAATTAAGTTTTTATCTCTATACTGAAAAGCAGTTTATGGGGAATAATAACTAGAATGACATTGTATTCAATGTGCATTGAATTATCCATCGACTGAAAATATAGAAAGTATCAATAGAGCTCATCCTCAATATAGTACAAGGGTTTTCAGCAATGAAAAGCTAGGTATTTGAAAGTAGTTGAAGCTATAGGGTAAATGCATCTAGAATTTTAAATGTGAGGTTATGATAAAAAATAATCCATTTGAGGATAAAAAAGTGCATGAATGGACATATAGAATTCAATTGAAACAGAAATTAATAGTTTGAATAGCAATCAGTTTACAAATATTGTATAAATAAATAAGACTAAGTCAATATTTAACTTGGCACAAGGGAATCTGATTAGAAGCAAGACATGCAAAGGATACAAATAATATTCTTAATATATTCCTCTGGAATGAAATAAATTTAATATATCAACTTTCCTCCATAGAAGTTTACTTTCTTTTGGACAAACTTGTAGGCTCGTCTTGTACTTGTATTATATTCAGACAGCACAGTGGCTTTAACTGTATTTTTCTGCATTATCAGGAAACACAAAACACTGTGCTCTGGCTTAGTGCTGACTTTAGCTTACGGTATGCCTTTGGAAACTGTCACAAGCTGCAAAGCAGAGCAGTGAGATTTTATGCTTTTGAGATTTTTATCTGCTGAAAGATACTTGATATGAAGCAGCCTTAAATCAGTTGATCCCTTAGAAGCTCAGATGTTGGCCTATTTAAGTTGAAGACAAATAAAACACTAAAAAAAAAAAAACAGGCTTCCGCGAGCAGAAACAAATATTGAAAAGTATGAGTATTTATTTATTGACGAAATCTGTTGTTCTGAAGATATTTGTTAAGCACCTGCAACATGCAAAACAGTAGGGCTTCAAAGTCAGTGTGTGAGACAAACATATTTAAGAAGGTGCAATATTACAGTCAGAGACTGCCTCTGAATTAGTCCGGAATGGGATGTGTGATCTGTATGCTCAGAAAAGATAACTGTTGCTTTGACTGAGTACTAGGTAAAGTCACTGGTTTGCCTTCAGATGCCAAAGGGTAAAAGAAACACATGATTAAAGAGATGAATTAAAAACACATGATTAAAGACTCACTGTCTGTGAGGTCTCCAGAATTGAGGTGAGTGAGCATAAGGTCGACTTCTCTCTCATGCTCAGTCTTGGTCATTTATCTATTGAGTAGAACGGTAGGTTGAAGAACCTGCCATATTTGCATTTTTTTACACTTTCTGTCTCTTTCTCTTTCTTCTTTCTTCTCCTCATTAACTCTCTTCTTTTTCCTCATTAACTCCTATGATCTGTCATATATGTGTGTGTGTGTGTGTGTGTGTGTATACACATGTATATATGTAAACAAGCTAATATTTGCTTATTTGTTTACCTGAACATATAAACACTGGACTAGAAGCAGGCAGACCATGGATATAATTTAGGAGAAATTCATGTTTAGATTTAATTAAGTTAATTAAAATGCTGTTGATTTTGTTTTTACTATACAATCACTTCATTATCATATAATAATGTTTATAATAGTAATAGAATTTATTATTATTGAGCATATTTTCCCTAAAACATTAGTTTATGGTTAACTTCATTTAAAAAGTCAATCACCTATATACCCTCCAAGGTTTTGCCTATTAGCCTAATAGTCTACACATCAGCAAGTATGAACAAATAGGTTAACTTTTCTTACCTCTAAAATCTCAATAACAATGTTAGATTTGTGAGTTTTCTGAAGAAAATTTGTCAAGAATATACATAAAGTTAGTTTAGTGGTTGGCATTGAATAGACACTACTAAGTGGTGGAGTATAGTACCTGATGAAAGAAACAGGTACATACAAAATATAAAATACCAAGTGATAATACCAAGAGTGATGAATTCTTCCATGGAAGGTATATTCTGAACAGAGTTTCCAAAGATGCAAAGGAACTACTTGTGTGGTCAAGGCAAAGAATGGCAGCTGTGGCAGAGGAAACAAAGTGTGCATAGACATAGAGGCACCTGAAAATACAGTGCCTTTATGGAATTGCAGTGGAAGTAAAAGGAGACAGAAGAATTACTCAAAGTTATATCATGAAGGGTCTTGCAATCTGCACATTGCTTAGGAATTGGAGGAAAGAGATAACTATTGCTCTCCTGTTGGAGTCAAGAGTTTTCCAGACAAAGCAAACAGCTTGGACTGTAGTTCCAGTGTAGAACTCAGCATAGCACATTCAAAGCAGAACACATAAACTCCTTTTAGTTAAAGGACTTTGTATAATACTGGTTGTGACAGGAAGAATAAGTTGGTATTAATTTTTAAATAGTATTTATTAATTAAAGAAGAAATAAGCAAAACCACAGAGGGTATGCAGGTGGTTAATTTTTAAAAATGAAGTTAACCATAAAACTAATGTTTTAGAAAAAATATGCTAAATACATAATAAATTATATTACTATTATGAAAATGATTATATGATAATGGAGCAATCATAAAGTAAAAATAAAATACAATAGTATTTTAATTAACCTAATTAAGTCTACAGTGCTTAAAACCTTAAGTGTTTCAGTTGAGAATAATCATTGAAGAAATTAACATATTAATATACGATCATTATAATCATAGCACTTCAAATGTTATGAGTTCAGAGTTTATAGAAATAATTCTTGTTAAAAAGTAACAATTTAATAAAATGAATAATCAAATCAGATAAACAACTTGAAGTCTTCTAAACATTTAAAAAATTTGATAAATTATTATTCAGGACTTATAACTCACATCTAAAATATATTTCCAGACATAGATTTGGGCAGCATATCAAATATCTCTGAGTGCATCAAGCAATTTTAGGACTTTGGTTTTAGTAAGTGTGCAAGCCAGGTCTAATGTTTCAACTTTGATATCCAATCTTTTCAAATGATTTGAATTTTTTTTAGTAGCAGCATATTCATAATCTAACACAACAGGCCAGCTTCTGTGAGTGACAAACTAAAAAAATCTCAGATTTTTTTAACCAAATAAAAGTGTATTTCTTTGTTTGACAGTGGACCAAAAATAAATAAATAAATATGCCCAAATGAATGGCTCTCCCCCACGTGGTAGTTCCGGGGTCCAGACTTCTTCCATCTTGTGAGTCTGTCATCTTCAGAAGTAATTTTCAAGACCATTTTAGGGGTTGTCTGCATTGAAAGAGCACATGCAGGAGGTTTTCATGTGCCTATTGAAAGCTGGTGTTTAATTATTTCTTTTTGTTTTAAATTCATGTAATGTGTGATACTTTTCATACTAACCAAGCCATACCTATGGATTCCATAATAAACTATTGAAAGAAATTTGGGTGTTATAAATTGTGGCACGAGGATTATAAGACTAAAATGTGTTTTAAATATTTGATAATGAGTGTCAGTATAGCACTGACATTAGTTTAGAGATGGGTTGAATATAGTAAGTTGTACAGATGACAAATTATGTTCATAATAAAACACTTATACCTGAATAACTACTAAGAAGCAAGCTAGAGGAAAAAAAGAGAGGAGAAGAAGAGAAAGAAGAGGAAGGGGGATGGGAGGGGGGGAAGGAGAAGGAAAAAAAAAGAAGGAGGAAAGGAGGAGGAAAAAGAAGATGATGACTACAAAGAGGAAGAAGTGGCAGCAGCAAGGTATTAGACATTTTTCTCTTTCAATAGCCACTTTCTGCCTTGGGCATAATAAACAATAAGGAGAAACATTTTCCTTCTAGAGTTCTTGAAAACCCAACCCCTAATATAGGAACTACAGACCTTAATTCAAAACAAAATGGGTGATTTGATCCAAGCTTTTATATCTCAAAACCTTCAAATCTTCTTAGACTCTTAATTCAAGTGTCATATCTATAATCTCTCATGTACTTATTTATTCTTTTTTATTGTAGAGTTTTTTTAATTCTTTTTTATTATAAAGATGTAGAGTACAACTTATTTATTATTATTTCAGGCGACTTTTAGTTATGCCCTATGGCTGTCAAACTGTCACCTTTGTGACTCACCTCCCTGTAGTCACCTGGAAGGCAATACCAGTTCCTCTACCACAGGTGTTAGACTAAGATACATTTTTACTGGTTACGCAGTATTGTGCACAAAGGATAGGTGAGATTATTCTAGGAAATATATCGACAAACTTTTATTTTTACATATTTTTTATTTTAAAATTGTGGGGTACAGTTAAGGGTTAGGTATACAAATATTGCATCGTTCAGGTACCCGACAAACTTTTTGAAACAGTCATATACAATGACATACAAACATCACATCATTCCATTAGTTCATGGATGTTGTCATTTAAAGCAAGGCAATGTCAACAGTGAGCTGATATAAACTACATTTGAAGAATGTTTTCAGGTTAATAATAGAAGAGACAATTCTTAGATTCTCAGAAAGGGCATACATTAAGGCAGAAATACTAGAGATGCTGAAGGAAGGCAAACATGAAAAGAAGAGCATAATGGAGGAATGGAACATAATGCCTTTTTTCTGTTTTAAAGATACTTGTTTCCCTTTATTCTACTCTGAAATCTAACTTTAACTTCTATTAGTCTTGGTTTATTTTATTCAGCTCTTCAAGTACATATTCTGTCTTCATTCTTGCATTGAGAGTTCACCTTCAACTACTAAAGACTGCAGTCTCTATCAAATTTTGTCTTTTCTTTAATTTTGACTCCTTCTAGAATTATTTTATTTATACTCCCATTTAAATGAAAAGCTACTAAATGTCTCATAAAAGTCTATCAGAACCCTTTCCTTCAAAAGAAGGGAAACCTTTTTGTTCAAGTAACCTTGAAACATTGACAAAACTGAACATATATCAGGACCACAAAAAAACCTCAATAGATTCTGATCGGTGACTCACGCTTGTAATCCTAGCACTTTGGGAGGCTGAGGTGAGAAGATTGCTTGAGCTCAAGAGCTTGAGACCAGCCTGGGCAACATAGGAAGACTTCATCTCTACCAAAAAAAAAAAAAATTAGCCAGATGTGGTGGTGCATGCCTGTAGTCCCAGCTACTCAGGAGGCTAAGGTGAAAGAATCATCGGAACTAGGAGGTCGGGGCTGCAGTCACCTGTGATCATACCACTGTACTCCAGCTTGGGCAACAGAATGAGACTCCAACTATAAACAAACAAACAAACAATAACATTCTTTGATCTCTATACAATAAAGCTGGAAATTACAAACAAAACTGGAAAGCAAAAAGCTAGTATAAACTGGAAATTTAAAAATCCTTTCTTCAAGACACATAAGTCAGAATGGAAATGAAAATAAAATTGTAAATTTCTATCACGTAAAGCTTTAAAGACAATAAATATCAAATTTTCATTAAATTTAAGAAAAATCAGTTGTAAGATATTCATTAAGAAGAAAGTTTCTTATAATAAACTGTACCTAGCTATCTTATATTCCTTAGAACTTTTCATCCACTGTGTTACTGAGTACATTAGTGATGCAGCATTACCTAGAAGAGCACTCCATCATCATCTCTAGAATGTTCTTCCAGGATATTGGCACCAATTTTGAAAGGTTTGATGGTAGATTTTCTTAGAAAATATTCAGAGGATATTTTGCATCAACAAAATGATGGTATTTGAAACAGCAACTAGACTTGGCTCTTCAGCACCAATAATGCACATAATTCAACCGAATTGATGCCGGCGGGAACAGCAGTGTCCCAGGTACCAACATTAGCAGCTATGTCAGACTGCAGCCTGGCTGATAATCATTGAAAATTGATCAAAATGGAGCCTAGCGCACTAATAGATGCGTGTGATTCACCCTTAGATGAAAGCACGTCGTCTTAATTCCAAAATGTGTCCTAAGTCAAAATGGCCTTAAAAACCGTGTCTCAGATGGATGAACTATGAATTTTGAAACTACAGACACAGTTAAGACATTTGTCACAGGCAAATTCGTAGTCCTAAATAGTTGAATTAATAAAAGGGGAAAATTAAATGATTATACACCTGGGCTTGAACTGTTAGAAAAGAAACAAAATAAACCCTAATGAGAGGAGAGCATCATTAATAAAGAGAAAACCAGAAACCAGTGATTTAAAATGCTAAAAATCAGTAGCACTCATATAACATGAAAGATAATTCTTTATGAAAAATAAATAAATATATAGCTAAACTGCTTAAGGAAGAAAAGGAGGAATTGTGAAGAAAATAAGAAATGATAAGGGGGAAATAGCCACTGATGAAGGAGACATTAAGAGAAACTTTGTTTCTCTCAGTTGTAAAGTGAGGATAATAAACACATTCTAATTAACAAGATCATAGTTCATTAGAGTTCGTATATTTAACACTTCTGGTCCTGTGCCTGTCCTGTAGGAGATGCTCAGCATGTTGTCACTGCTGCTGGTAACGCAAGGTCAGGCGTTAGCATCACCACCACTGTGCCTATGCTGCTACTGCCGCTAAGCTATGACCAGTCCCGTTGTTTGCTACAACTAGACAGTAGTGATAATAATAGCTTGCTCAAGGATGCTGTTAGAACAGCTGAGATGGATACTTAACACCCAAGTCAAGGAAGGTTTGCTGAAAAGGTGAAGACCAGACTGAATCTTGGAGTACAACTAGGAAGTGGGGAAGAGAGAATGAAAGAAGAGAATGCGCAAAGGCAGGAGAGGACAAGAGATCTTGGTGGGTCCATGTGCTTTTCTGTACTATTGTTCTATGAAATATGGTTGGAGTGGGAATTAGAAGGAAGATGATGAAAAATGAGGCCAACACACGAGTCAGAATGCAAGTATTAATACAGTAAGACCCATCTTAAGCGAATTGGGATACATTTGTGGTTTTTTTCTTGGCTTATCTACATAATAGTCTATAAAAATGTTAAATGGCACATCCTGGATTTGGGCTTTAAATTTCTTTTACCCTAGAGTTTGGATGCATTATAGGCTATATACAAGAGGCTGTGGTAAACTCTTTAGGCTGAATACACTAAACTTTAGGCAGAATAAGCTAATTTTCCCTGATTTATTTTTAAAATGGACATAAATGCAGCATGTTTTGTTAAAATAGGAGATTAAAACTGGTCTTATCATAAAGCCAAAACTGACACTTTTGCCATAATTTTTGACACATAGAACGCACTTTTAGAACTTGATAGATGTACTTTAGTGCACAAGTATGTGTTTATAAGTGATCTGAGTATTTCAAATGGAATCTCCAGCAATCGAGATATAAGGTATAGCATTTTGTAATAGTAATTACTAACTTAGGCAGTTCGAAGTTAAAGTTCACTTTCTACATTTTATTTTCCAGGTCTACAATATCTATATCTAAAATGTCTATATTTTAGGAAAGTTGCTTTACATCTCTAAGATTCAGTTTCCATATCAATAAGATAGTGCACCACACATATCCTATGGGTTTGATGAGATAATGAGGTATTAATATAAGCAAAACACTCCACAAAGTTCTTGATGGATGTTGTTAGCATCATTACAGTCGCTTACATTTTTCCAAGTCATTTTGCATTGTGTGCACACTCCCCTTTAAATCTTAAACATTCCAGAGTTTGCAGTTCTGGATTTTCTTCCAGTGCAGTCATACCTCATGTATTCCTGGGCACCTTCCAACTCCGAGCAATAAATGGCCCTTCTGGAAGCCAGGTGAGTTTTTATTTAACCCGACTGCTAAAGTCTACCTTCCTCCTCCCACATTCTGCAGTGAAACTAATGGATGTGTGATTCTCCTGATCAGTTCAGCTTAACGCTTGCATAATACCTTGGCAAGAAAATACTGGCGCACCTGCTGCTTATTTATGTGGAGATTTTGTCTGCTGCATTTATGTGTGTAAGATGAAAAGCCAAACTATCAAGGCTTAGGAAATAGATCAGCTACAGGCTGTAAATTTGCATTTCTGAGTGTAACTGTCCTTTTTTCTAAACAGCTATGATCAGGTCTGCATGGGCCTGCAGACACACCAGTATTTTGCACATATGTTAAAACAGCTGGGACTGCTCTCACCCAGGTGCGCCCTCTGTGAGCCTCTTTGTGTCCACTCCCGGCAGCCTCTCTTGTTTATGAAATTTGTATTACTACAATCTCATCACTGTGCCGCTCTTGTTTATGAAATTTATTTTCATACAGTCTCATCACTATCGTTCAGGCTGTCACCTCAGAGGACTGTGACAAACCTAAAAAAACGTGAGAAGGAGGAGAAGTAATACTCAGAGGAGATTATAAATGAGCTGAGCTAAGAACTTAGAGAGATGGCTCAAGCTGCCATGTGGTACTTGAATCTTAAGGTGACCTTGCTGACTAGAATATTCTGAAAGAATGTGTGAGTCTGGGTGACTTTTCTCAGTTGCAAAGAGTGTCATGCTTAAAGGAAAGAAGTTTTGAGTCAGACTTGGGTTTGAATGAAGGTTCAATCACTTATAAACAGCATGACCTTGACCAAAAAAAGTGTATTTTCTCTGATCTTCAGTTCCTCCCCGTATAAAATAGGGATAATAATACCTGCTCCATAGTGTTTCTTTGGAGAGTTTGATGATACATAAGGGAAGTGCTCAATTCCTGTTACATAGTGAGTGCTGGATAATCAATTTAATGGTGATGGTGATGACAATGACAATGACAATGATAATGATAAAATAGTAATTTTGGCTATTAGATAAAGTGACTCTATTCCATGAAGCTCTTTGAATTATTGCTTCTAGCCCACTGACATACTTCAGATCCATTTTCAAAAGCCACTGACATTAACTATGGTTTATGGAGTCATATGCACTCCTCCCTCAATGGTGCCTCCAGCTATTCAGAATACGGTTCTAGACTTCTGTCCTTCTTTTGTAGTTTTATTCCACACTGTTACCTATTGCATGCTTGATGCTCAGGTTAAACTATACAGTCTACAAATAGATATTATCTAGCTTGTTTACCATACTATCTCTATCACCTAGGCCCATTCTTTATATCAACAGTATCGACCAACCTTCCCTCTTCCATTTCAGCATTTTTGCCTATGTTCAGGTCCTTTGGAAGACTTGAAATACCCACTTTTACCCTATTCATTTTCATCAAAATTTTTATATATCTGTCTCTTTTACCTATTGGTTCTTAGCTCCAAGTCCCACCGCTCCCCCTGCCTCCTTATTCATTCTTTTCTGAGAAGCTGAGATTAACTTCTGAGTCAATTTCTAAGTAGATTTTGCCAGGAGGAAATGCTGGCAGGGGTCTGGAAGGAGGAAAGTTGGGAGAAGGATTCATTTTTGGCCTCCAGGTTGGGTCTCCCTCTCTGAGGCAGACAGCTATGGCTTTAGTTTCCAGCTTTTGGTGACACTCTCAGCCCTGACCTTCCTCTCCCTGAGGTGGGTGGAGTACTAGATAGCTACATCCCAGGATCTTCAGAGTCAACTGTGACCTCTTGGGTGATCTGAGAAAATAGCCCAGCCCATTCAGTTGTCCAGTACCTGCAGGGCTATAGCTTGTCTCCCCTAAGAGATCTCAGCACCAACTGTAGAGTGCTTCTCCTTTCAGATTCTCTCATTCTCTCTATTTTTAACTTGCTAGATTGAGAGATGGTAGTGGCTTCCTGAAGCAATTGAGCTCAGGTTACATCATCATACTCATCTTCTTCAGTCTTTAATCAATACCTAGTTTTAATTCAACTACGTCTGAAACGCCAGTCATGATCTCTGTTTTCTTGATGGAGCCCTGACTGACAGAACGTTGTTCAGTCTTCTCCTCATAGGCCACCAGCACTCTTCTCGATCCCATAATGTATTCTTTCCCCACTTTAACCCCTCATAGCACTTGTTTTTACATCATTTATTGAACTTACTTCCTTTGCTGTGTACAGAACCCCTTTCTTAGTCTTTGAAAATGTATCCCATTGCATACATCAGAAAATGCAAATAATATTGGCTTATAAAAATTACATATTTATCATGTATACTAAGGTTTTTGTTTGTTTGTTTTACTCTATAAGGACTCATGCTTATTTTCATTCTTAAGTTCTGGCCTTTACAAATACATCCAAGAAGCAAGAAAGAGAAATTCAGGGAGGAGGGGACAAAGGGCTCCCCCTCCACTTAAGTCTAGCCCCTTGTAATGTTCTTCAGATATCCCAGCCAATGACTTCTATTTTTATCTTGATAGCCACTCCTAGTTTCATAAGAGAATGAAAATCTGTACACACACATGATACACACACACATACACACATACACACATACACACACATAATCTTAAATTTTGAGCACCTTGCTAGTCTTAATAAAATTACAGTTTTTGTTTTCTTTAACTAGAGGCAAGAATAGATAATGAGTAAGCAATTTGCTATCTCTATCATAGTGATTATAGGAAATGACATATGCTGGTTGTTCACAATTAAATTTTGTTAATATAACATTTTAAAATATTAATAGGGAATGCTAGTTTCCTGTACTGATAGCCATCGTGATATTAGTAAGGTTGTAGTGAGCCTGAGAGTTCTTTACCAATTTGGACAAATCTGATATTATACAATATAAAAATATTTTGATGTGTTATCTTTTGCAGCTTATTTTCATGTCCTTAATGTCTGTGAGGCTGCATTTGTGGGTTCCTTGATGTTATAGTCATAGCATGTGACTGTATCTCAGCAACCAATGTCTTCCTATCTTTTTCAACATGAACCCTTTAACCAGTCTTCAAGTGTAAATGTACCTAAAAATAGGGCTCTAAGTCTTCTTACCTTCAAATATCTCACAATGTTGTCTTTTTCTTTCTACTCGCATTGTCTTAGATAAGTCTATCCATCATCTGTTGTCTAGGGAGTTACACTGGTGTCCTGAGTGGTCTCTTTACCACCAGTCTCTCCCTAAACCAACTCATTATTCACACTGTTGTCAACATTAAAATAAAAATACTTTTGTCTCTTCCCAGTCTCTTTATTGTGGCATAAGAGGTCTCCCACAATCCAGATCTCAACTATGTATACTTTGTTTCTTTCCTTGTCCCTATACGTGAAGGTTGTTCCAATTCCTGATTTTGAGTTTCCCTAAAATTCTTTGCTTGCTCACTCTTTCTTGCTCATCAGATACTATTCTTTCTACCTAGAGCATCCTTCTTTCTTTGTGCTGTCTGGCAGATAAATTTCACTTGGATATTCATAGCTACCTGAAATGCTACTACTCTTTAAAACATTCTTTGTCCAGGCACAGTGGCTCATATGTGTAATCCCAGCACATTGGGAGGCCAAGGCAGAAGGCACACTTAAGCCCAGGAGTTCAAGACCAGCCTGGACAACATAGTGAGATCTTGTCTCTACAAAAAATTAAAAAAATTAATCAGGCATGGTAGTGCACACCTCTAATTCCAGCTACTCAAAAGTTGAATCAGAGGATTGCCGGAGCCCAGGAGTTGGAAACTACAGTGAGCTGTGATTGTGCCACTGCAATCCAGCCTGGATAACAGAACAAACAAATAAATACCTAATTTTATCAGGCAGAATTAGGGATTATTACTAGTTTTCCCCATGTTTTAATCTCACTTTATGTTTAAACAATTTCTTTAGATTTTTATCTGCTCTTCAAGTTTCTGTGAGTTTTTCAAGCATAAAAACTCATTTTACTCAAAGTTTGATATCATCTCTCCTCTCCAGCATGCAACACAGTACATGACACATAGAGCACTCTATAAATTATTATTGACTAACTATGAAACCATAATGAATGTCATTGCCAGTCAATTGCTTTAAGTGAATTGTAGGATACGATACCATGTATATATAAAACATGAATAGCCATATACTCAAATACTTACCATTTTTGTGTAACTATATGCCAGGTTATAAACTGAACAGTTTATATATTCATATTTATGAGAGTTTCAAACTACTCTATAGTATTTTCTATGGATTGAATTGTGTGCCAAAAGTTATTTGTTGAAGCCTTAATCCCCAATGTGATGATTTTAAAGGTGGGATTTTTTTTGAGGAGTTATTAAATTTATATGAAGTCATGAAGGTAGGACTCCCATTATGAGGTTAGTATCTTTGTAATAAACGGAACAGAGACCAGAGATCAGTCTTTCTTTACTATGTAAAGATACAGTGAGAAAGTAGCCATCTATAAGCCAAAAGGAGAGCCCTCACCAGGAACTGAATTGACCAGCACCTTGGCCTTAAACATCTTTGCCTCCAAAACTGTGAGAAATAAGCCTCTCTTGTTTAAGCCACCCAGGCTATGGCACTTTGTCATGGTAGTCCAACATGATTAAGACAGAAGTTTGATCTCCACCATATGCAACTTGCTTTAGATCACATAGCTAGTAAGGAAATGCTATGGTTTGGATATGTATACCTCTAGACCTTAGGTTGAAATTTTATTCCCAGTGTTGGAGGTGGCCCTAATAAGAGGTGTTTGGGTCTTGGGAGCAGATTCCTCATGAATGGCTTGGTGTTATTCTAGAGGTAATGAGTGAGTTCCTCCTCTACTAGTTCCCATGAGAGCAGATTGTTTAAAAGAGCCTGGCATCTCCTTCCCATCTCTCTTGCTTCCTCACTTGCCATGTGATCTCTGCACATAAAGACTCCCCTTTGTCTTCTGCTATGAGTGGAAGTAACCTGAAGTCCTCACCAGAGTCAAATGCTGGTGCCATGCTTATTGTACAACTTTCAGAACCATGACCCAAATAAATCTCTTTTCTTTATAAATTACCCAGCCTCAGATTTTCTTTTATAACAACACTAAACAGATATAAGGCTGGGAATTATACATTTCTTCCACATTTGGATGAATTAAAGCTTACGATCATAGGAAACACACTCTGGTGCCTCACATATAAAACCATGACATATGTGGGAATGTGCCAGAGACTGACTATAAAGGGCAAATTTATGACCCTATGGTCATATGGAGGGAAAGTATGTGTTAGTCTTCTACAATGTGTGAGTTTCCTTCCACCTAAATTGTATATTTAGTCGATTGAAGAGTAGGGGATTAGAGGGCTGGGTAGGTGCAGATAAGTTCTCATTTTGGAATTCTGATTCCTGATTCAATCAGTGGGAGAAGGACCACTCTGTTCAACTTGTTAATTCCCATTTGAATGCAAACACCTCATTTCTACACTCATCATGAAGTTTCAAGGATAAAACACCATTGGAAAAATGTTTTAAGCTATGAAAATAAAAAGAACCACAATCTATTTTACAAAAATGCTTAATAGGGAAGGATGCAGTAGAAAACCGTGATTTTGAAGTCAAGTAACTCTTGGAATAATTTCAATTTCCTAATCTACCAGTGGATATAATAACAATAATGCTCATGTCCCAAACAGAGATAATACATAAAAAACACAATGTCTTAGATAAATTAATTGTTCAATAAAAGGCATATGATTATTCTTTATCTTTTTTTATTTTAAAGATATGGGGTACAATTCAGGGCTAGGCATACAAACACTGATTGTGCAGATACCCTTGTTGATGAGGTGTGCTCCTCCCTCCCCTAGCAGTTTCCTTCAACTGCCAATCCCACCACCCCCCATCTTCTGGCAATTTCCCACTACTGCCAATCCATTTCTTATGTCTTTTCATCTTTTCTTAAAAACTGTAGGTAATCCTCTTGGTTAACTCAAAAAGTGAAATTCATCATGCTATGTAGTCAAAGTAGGTAATAGATGATCATAGACCTTCAAATCCATGACCTTATTCCCTACTTGCAACACATTTTTTCACCCAAGATCCATGTTCCAATATTTCCCAAGGCCAAGTGCAAATAGTATAACTTATGCCTTCTTTCTTATTCTTCTCTCCCAATCAAAATTATCTTTCCCCACCTCTGAATTCTCTTAGCATTAGAACTAAACCTTTCTTATAGCACATAGCATCTTTCATATATATCTCTTACTATCATATTTGAGTCCCTTTTTCTAAATTATCTCTATACTGAGGAGTTGCTCATTAAATATTTGATTGTTGAGTGATAGAGCCACTTATTTATTAATTTAGCATTTTGAATTCTTTTTTCATAATGTATTTATTACCCCATTTGGTTTTTATATTAATTTTTGGCAAGATCTGTTATGCAAGTAATGTCATTCCCAATCTGGAGATTGTAACACAAAGAAAGTTTAAGCAATATGCCAAAATTCACATAGCAAGGTAGATTTTATATAAAAACTTGATTTTTAAAGAGTCTTTTTCCAGCATGCATTTCATTATCCTCCTTGTGGATAAATGCTTCAAACACACAGAAAGTACAAAGCAAGTTGAGAAAGCCATCCTGTGTTTGGGTCAGGTTTTAGTATATTTTTTTCTTCTACTGATACATACAAATATACTTGCAGGAAAATACATCTATCTTTTAAAAACCTCTAGTAGTTATTAGCATTGCAAAAATTTGGGCCCTATACAAACTGATTCTTTAAGGTGAAAACTAGATATTATAACAACTCTATTCTTTGAATCAGATATATTTAAAGCATCAGACCAACCAAAAAAGAAATAATGTTTTAAAAATCCAGTAAAATCTAGCTGACATTAATGAGAAATTACAATTTTAAATGCATTACCCTTGTAAGATAAATCAAAGGTAACAGTAATTAAGATAATTGCAAAAGATATTTTGGGTTCTGTGTATTTGCGCAAGTGTTGAGAGGTGGAATATAAATGTGAAAGTATTTTTATTCACTTTGGTATCTGGAGCTTGAAATAATTTTTAGACTACAAAATTTTTTCATATGAGTTAAAATCTGAAGTTTGTTGATTTAATCTTATGTCTGTGTATGTGCACATATTTTCCAATTTTATAACGTAAAATACTTATTAAAGTGAGGTTGTTGTTGTTGGCCTTATAGAAAATATAAATTTACTGCATAATTTTGTACTATGTTTTTGTGTTGGTTAAGAAAATTGTTTTTCATTTCTATTTGATTCACAATAAACATGTGGTTCTTTATTTGGTTCTGGTATGGTTATGATATTAAAAGTCATCGAGTCACCATGAAATTCCCAAATATTCCATGTCTGTCATTGGAGGAATTTAAGCATGAATGTTTATTGGGGATGAACAATTAACACTGAAGTGATTCCCACAAACTATCCAAAAGAGGCGGACGAGCCATTTAGATGTAATGTGCACATATGTGCATTCTTGGTAATGGCTCTTTAATATCAGTGGTGAATGACTTATGCACCTCTCTAAATTAAATGTTAATGATTGCCACCTAAACTCTAATTGTTCATTCTGGCTCTTTAAGAATTGCTTGTATAATTAAATAATACTTTCATAGTCCTATGCATCTCAGAGTTAGGGAACTTTTGAGAAGTATTTAAATTTGGGTTTATTTCATTTGCATTCAAAAATAACTTCTCCAGGTTGTTTTCATGGTGAATAAGCCAGCTACTAGAATGACTAAAAAGGGAAGAAGAGGGTGTACGGGGAGATATAAAGAAACGGGAAGACTTTGCTACTCCTAACTTCACAGTGGGTGACCAGAGTGCTTTTCTCAAAATTGTATAGTTTCAGGAAAAGTCCTAGAATTCCGTTACCTTGATTTTCCTTCAAGCTGTAATTATATCCTGAACTAGTCATTGTTATAGTATTTTCATTTCATTTACCAGCCCTGGGGTATATGATCACCTTCCAGGCCAGGGAATGAGGTCTTTCTTGTAAATGAACAATTTGGAAGGCAATGTGATTTTCCAAAAAGCAAGCATGACTTCTGTTATCCAAAATAAGCGATTTGAGGCAGGCTGACATGAAAGATGAAGTGATATAATATATATGAAACACTTAATACAATTCTTATCAACAAGTAAGTACTCAATTACTATACATCTATCTTTTTTCTTAGTAATGATGTAAATAATTTAATTGCCTTAACATGAACTTTTTTTTTTTTTTTTTTTGAGTTGGAGTCTCATTCTGTCACCCAGACTGGAGTGCAGTGGCCGCTCCCGGCCACCGCAGCCTCGACCTGCTGGGCTCCGGCGATCCTTCCGCCTCAGTCTTCCAAGTAGCTGGAATTACAGACGCGCGCTACCACGCCCGGCTAATTTTTTGATTTATTGTAGAGATGAGGTCTCGCTTGCCCAGGCGGGTCTCGAACCCGTGGGCTCAGGCAATCCACTCACCTCAGCCTCCCAAAGGCGCGGGATTACAGGCTGAGCCACTGAGCCCGGCCAGAGAAACTTTTTAATGTTAATAGGCATAAGACGATGTATCCCAAACTCATGTCTGCCAACAATAGAAAAGACTGGGGCAAAA
The DNA here is from genome assembly GCA_963574415.1 of Tarsius wallacei. NCBI lineage: Eukaryota > Metazoa > Chordata > Mammalia > Primates > Tarsiidae > Tarsius > Tarsius wallacei. The sequence goes on along the minus strand of CAUYQG010219336.1, from coordinate 40,733 downwards.
GTCCAGCAAACTTGTTGGGGTGCAGAGAAAAGAAAGAAGAAAAGGATGTGATTTGGGGACTCTGTCAATTTCTTAAGTGTAATAATGTTTTTGATACCCCGTTGCATAATACAAGATACTTTCTCATCTAAACTAGCCTGAATAGTTATCTGTAACATTAAATGAAAGATTACATTCAACACAGTAATTCATGACCAAGTACCACTGCAGAACTCCTTTGCGAAAGAACCAGCAGAAGCAGCACAGTTTCCCAAGTCCCCTTTGAAAGTTCCAGTTTAAGAGCCACCCAGAGTAAGTTACATCAAATCTGTTTCAGCTTAAAATGGTAGAAAATTATGGAAAAATCACTGTGCACCCTGTGTGCAGCAGTTTTGTTGGGCAGCACAGCTGTATGAAACTTGGTTTTTATGAATGTCCCAGTGGATGGACCTTGGAGCTGTCACTAGGATGGAGCCTTGGGGGTGGCTACTGTTATTTCTTCAAGTTTTTGAGACTGAGACTTCAAATTTGCTGTACTATATTCTTTCTTAGGTATGTAGTTGAGAGTAGGGATCCAAATTTTACTGAAAAGGGGGGAATTGGGAGTTATGCTCAGGGTTCTTCTCCCATGTAATAATAATATCTACATTTTCCTTAAAAAAAGCTAAATTCAACCATCCGTGTAAATCATGGTCATGCAGACAGAAGGCATAAAAGAAGTTTGATCATGAAAATTGCCTACCTTTAAAGCCATTGGGAAATGAATAATATAGAGATCAACATAGTCCAATTGAAGTTTTTTCAGAGAGTTTTCCAAGGCTGGTTGCACTAATTCTGGCTGATGGAAAGTCGACCAAAGCTGCAGAGGTTATAGTTTGGGAGTTGTGTTGAATGAATACTTGAACCTTTTTGTTAGTTTGTTTCATCAAATATTTAGACATTTTTCCACTGCTTCAGAACTCATTACTACTGGCAAACAAAATAGTCCCTTGCTTCTTGTGTCCTTTGGATTTCACCTACTTACATAAATTTTATTATATACTGAATACATAGTTAATACATCTACTGAATGATAGAACCATATTAATCAAAAGGTTAAACAACAATTTCAATTATGGCCACCATCTAAATTATGTCTGATAGAGCTTACAAATAATTTTAATCGCCTAATTCTTTCATCCATCTAACCCACTGAACAAGAATAAGTATGCCTATTTAAAAACTGGAGGAGATTTTAAAAAAAGTTTTAAACATGCTAACGTGTGCTGGACACAATTTAAGACACATGAATGATCTCTTGTTTAACAGTCACAGAGTTTTCTTACATTGTTTTTTCTCTTTCTGATAAAGATGGCAATTGAGAGTCAGAATAATAAGAAATGGTTAAAAAGCCACCCAGGTGTACAGACAAACCATATATGATTATAGTTCTCTCTGTTGCTATAGTCCATAATTAACTCATACCAATCTGAGCTGATGTGCAATAAAGTGAATTTGAATAATAATTTTAAATATAGCAGTGATGCGAATGCTATCATCATTCTCTGCTTTTGATTTTAGTTTCAATAACTGAACATGCATGAATAAAAGTTGAACCCATAAGTACAATTTACCCACAACGACTGATTCAGACCTATAATTATCACCTCCCAGTAATCACATTAAACAAATGTGCCCACGAGTTCATCATATGCGCAACACCTTTGAAGTGCAGAATATGTCTTCTCTCTTCACAAAGCCTTCTGCCACCTTACTTCGGATGGCCAGACCGACCTGCTCTTCGTTATCATAGACATGAGCAGAATCAAAGTGGCGGAATCCAGCTTCTATTGCCAATTTGTTGACCTCCACAACTCTGCTTCTTGGAACCTAGAGTAGCAACCAGAGGTAGTGTTTGGTGATTGATGTTATTGAGAAGAAGTTCAGGCACAAGCACTGACTTGCAAAAATCAGCTATTCCTCATGTTTCGGATTATTTCTGTATGTAAGGATGATGAACCCTTATGTATGCCCAGATTGTTCTTTATTCGGAGTGATAAAGATTGGGCTTACCAGGAGCCCTTTCAGTAACAGGTTATCATTGCTTGATCACTGCCATGGATGTCTCCAAGTATTCCTGTAAGTTCCGTAACTTGTTGTAAGCAAAACAAAGCAAAAGAAACAAACAAAAACCTCACAGAGCTTGGCATAGGGGCTCACACACCTGTAATCCCAGCACTTTGGGAGGCTGAGGTGAGAGGATTGCCTGAGCCCAGGGATTCAAGACCAGCCTGGGCAACGTGGCAAGACCTCATCTCTACGATAAATTAAAAAATTAGCCAGACGTGGTGGCGCATATCTGTAGTCCCAGCTACTTGGGAGGTTGAGGTGGAAGGATCTTCTGAGCCCAGTAGGTTGAGGTTGCAGTAGCCATAATCATGGCACTGCACTCCAGCCTGGGTGACAGAGTGAGACTCCAACTCAAAAAAAAGAAAAGTATTCAACATATAGTTATAGATATAGTCTTCATTGTTAATATAGTAAATGTTTTAATTTTAATTTTTTAATTTTAAAGGTGTGGGGTACAATTCAGGATCAGGTATACAAGTGGTCATCATACAGGTAGAGTTTGGATCTCCCCTTGGTCCCCACTTTGCCTGGTTTGAGATCAGTACCCTTACTGATGTTGTGTCCTCTTCCTCACCCTGGGAATATCCTGCTACTGCCAATCCCTTTCTTACAGTGTTATGGCAAATGTCCAGGGTCTGCTTATGAATGAGAACACGTGCAACTCAGTTCTAAGACAGTAAATTTAACTCAGGGAAAAGGTACATGGAATGAAATAGAAAAGGAATACAGTGCAAACTCCTATGAGTCCTCTTCTGGTGATCTTATGCAGAACACACTTTTTTCAGCATTGTATTTTGACAACATATAGGAGATGACTACAAGAGATGCTCTTTAGAGACTCAGCTCCTCAGATTTTGACTGGGTGCTGATTAAGCCGCCTAACACACAGAATTCCAGTTTCACCTAGGAAAGCAGTCTACATAAACCCCACTGTTTGTATACGCATTTAATTTCAGCTCCCATCATTATCAGTTTGGAAATGGTTAAAAAAAATCCCACTTTTAAAATGCCAGCGATGGTCCAAATTGAACATAGGCACTTCTGTGAAGAACAGTGTATGACGTCAACTTCTTTCCATAAAAGAAGTCTGTCTGCACGACAGAATTAAAAATTATACATACTCCGAGGTTACAGATTTAGTAACAAAAAATTAACCACAGTGAAAGATTAGTAAAACAGGTGTCACTTCTAAAAAATAAAACCAGCTCTTTTGGGAAAGATACAATTTCAGTGAATATTAAAATTTTAACTTCTTGAAAGGATCGACTGAGCCCAGGAGGTTGAGGCTCTGGTGGCCATGAGCTTGCCACTGCACTCCAGCCTGAGCAACAAAGTGAAGCATTGACAAAAAACAACAAAAAGTTAACTTACCTAATAATTTGAATAAAAATTTGAAATTATACATTTAAATGACAAACGCATAAATAAGAAAAACTATTTCTCACCTTTCAAAAAGTACTTTAGAAGCTTTACTTTTAACGTTGTTATTATGGGAAACTTGATGTTGGGTCTTACTGCCCTCTCCTGATACCAACCTTGATCAAACCTTGATCATTTTTTTGGTGTACAGGAACTCAAAGATGAACCAAAGCTGAAGCTTCAGGGGTGTTCTCATTCTTACTTCTCCTTCAGGTCAGTACGTGTTACAAAGCAAAATAGTGTTGTCTTCAAAATGTGCCTTTGAATATCTTTACCTCTTATAGATGAGAAAAGTGAGACTCCAATTTCATGTGACTAGACCCTATTCACACAATTAGTAGTGTGAGGACACTACTGGAATGTAAATTTTCTTTCAATCTAGAAATAGTTTAGTCTAGAAAATAATCTCTCCCTTTTGCTCACGTTCATGTCAGAGGGCCATCCCTATTACTTAGATACCAGTTTGTTAAATATTAACCAGAAACAAGAATTTAGACTTTCCCCTGTTAGAGTCTAATTTTCTTTTAAAAATATTCTGTGTTGCTCCGCCATGTAATTTTCCTAGAGGTGAGTGTAATGCATGGGTGTTTCTATTTATTCCAGGTCTAACATGATGCATGGCGCTGCAGGCCACCCTGAGGAGCCGACGGTTTCTTCGTACCCAGTCGCCTGTGGTTTTTACCACAAAGATTTCTCCAGGTCTTAGATGGAGAAAAGAAGTTTTCTTAAATTAAGGAATTAAAAAGAGAAACCATTTCCACTTTAGAAACCATTTCCACTGCAATCAATCTTCAAGGAAGGAAGCTGACAGGCATTGTTCTTGACTGCTGAATTTTATATATTCAGCCAAGAAGAAATATAGTCATACAGAAGAAAAAAAAACAACAGTGCCCAGAATAAACAGTAGGTGGTCCTATGACCAGACTCAATGCAGACAAAGACTCCCTTTTCTGTTTATATGTAAACTGACTCTACCCTAGAGAAGTAGAACCCATAGTCCCCCAGAGTCACATAGGAAAATGATCTGAAACCCAGGTTGGCTTCTGCTTACTCTAGGTTTATTCTTTCAGACCTTTAAACACTAAAAACATTACTGTTACCTCTGGAGGTGCATAGGTGCCAAATCCCAGAACAGGCATGAAGTGACCATCGTTTAGTTCCACACACTGATGTCTGGAGTCCATTGCCTTTCTCTCCTTTGGCAAAGCAGACCCTGTTGCTCTCTTCTGCCCTCACGGGTTATTATTCAGTATTGGACAGGAAACACCCCAATTTCCAGTGCATAAGGGTTAACCAATGGCATGTAGGAGGAGGGAGCTGACACGGCGTTACACAAGGGGTGACCAGAAATGAATCCAGTTCACTTGTTTGTTAAGTAAATTGCCATATGGTTATAGTAATCTTATTAATTTCTTGCTGGAGTTAAATTTTCTCTTCAGAATCTCTATATTATCATAAAATATTCCAAGAAATTGCTAGATCAAATAGTGCCTCTGTGTTAAACTATAAACGGTCTCTGGCTACGAACCTGTTTCTTGTCTGTGTCATAGTGAGGTCCTATCTTTATCATGCAGTATTTGAAATGATTAACCATTTCACATCTCTCTCTCTACACCCAGTTTTAATAAATGACTAGCAAGAATTTTTTTCAAAAAATTGACCCTTAAGAAAAAATTAAAAGTTCAAACGGCAAGAAAATTTGTCATTTCATCACGTCCATCAGTAAATTTATTTTGTTTCCCTGTTCTTTGTATTGTAATAGGAATATTCATTCCTGCTGAAGTTGCAGTCCCGATGAGGTGGTAATCGTATGAGAGTGTACAAACAATTGTACTTGGGGCTTACTGAAGTATTGATTAGTAGCAATTTTTGGACTTTGATTATCTTTCACAATATAAAAACATTGCCTAATAATATTTGTGTCTTTTAGCCATTTTATGAGAAGCTCTTGTAAAGTAACAAATAAAAAGAACTAAGAACTATTTTATGTAATTTGTGATCTTGTTAAAAAACTATTCATTAAAAAATTGGAACCTATTTACAATAAGCGGATGTGCAATTCTCCTGTGAGACAATTTTTACCTCTTTCTTCCTTTAGAGGGCAGATTAGAAAATGATGAATGCAGTTGGCATGATACATGATTAACATCTCAGAACCATCAGGACTTGCAGCACTGTGATTGCTTCTTTTGGTTTCTTCCCAAAAAGAAAAATAGGAGAGAAAAAAAAAATAGGAGCAGGAAAAAAAATAGGAAAAAAAATAGGAGCAGGAAAATAGGACAATTGAAATTATTGAGTCTGCAAGCAAGAAAAAAAATAAAGGAATGTGAACAAACCCTAAAAAACTCATGAGATGTATGACCAAGTCAACCAGTGTACAAAGTTGGATTCCCAGAAGGAGAAGAGTAGAACACAGGAGTAGAGCGATTATTTGGAGAACACAATCATCAAAATCTCCCAAATACGGTAAAAGACATGAATCTACAAACCTCAGAAACTGAAAAAAAAAACTCAAAAAACCTGCATGTGAGATACACTCATAGAGAGCCAGACCTACCTGTGTCATTACCAAACTCTCAAAATCCAAAGAGAAAGAGTCCATCTTGAAAGAGGCCAGAGAAACATGACCTGTCAAGTGAAAGGGATACTGGACAAGAGGAGAAACAGATTTCTAATTAGAAGTCTTGGGGGATATAAGAGATAGAAAGAATTCTAAAAAGATAAATAGATGGCAAAGCATGAAAATTCATTTTTGAAAGATTGTTATATACTCTGTCTTTCTTCAAAATTTAAAAGACAAATGTTTACAAATAAATATAAATCATGTGTACAATGTTTAACATTGTAATTAGTGTCATCAATATTGTGAAGTGGAGAGACACAGAGCTATAAAAAAAGCAGACTTTTTAAAACAAGGAATTATTATATTGGCATTGATTTCAAAGTAGATTTTTATAACTGTAAGACGTTGTATGCTTTTCTCATGGCAACTACAAAGATTTTAAAATAATTACTTTCTTGTTTTTATTATTTTTGTTACTTAGAAATACTAAAATATATAGGAGTTAAGGTTTTTACATCCTTGTAACTTTCTAGATCACTTTTGCAGTCTGTTGATTATCACTTGGGTTAAATGAGTACCTAATATTTTCAATGACCTTTCATTGTATATTTATGACTTCAAATGCTTTGAGCCTTTTAACATTTTTTGACAAACATCCTCAAAATAAAATGCTAAATTAAGTCTCTGCTCTAGATTTATTGCAGGGAGTTTATCCAAACAATAAAAGTCAATCATCACAAGGTTATAGACCCACTTAACAGCTTCCAGTTAATTCATAACCTCGTTTCACTGCCTCCAGCTTAATGATTACAAATAAGTTAAGAGGCTTTCTCCAGTCCCATTAAAATGGTCTTTATCTAATATTGTTAACTAACCTTTGTCCTGCACGATTACAAGGTATTGAATACTGAATATACTCATCTCACCTAAAAAGGGGTACTAATTCCTACTAAATAGTTAATGTCAATGTTGGTCTCTGGCACCAAAATCGCGTTAACCAAGACCTCATCTTTAGAGCCTGCAGAAGATGACAATCAAAATAAATCACTTTAATGTGCCACTAAACCAAGTCTGTGCATACAGGTGTGACTACTCTGTTAATAATTTTACCTTTATTTAGATTAATATAACTTGTTCTTTGCCTTTTTAAAATTTTATTTTAAGGATGTGGGATACAATTCAGGATAAGATGTACAAATGATCATTGTACAGGTAAAGTTTGGGCCTCACTTTGGTCTCCACTACACCTGGTTTGAGATCAGGACCCTTATCGATGAAATGTGCCCCCCGCAACCCTGACAGTTTCCCGCTACTGCCAATCCCTTTTTGATAGTATTATTATCCCTTTTTGATAGTATCTGCTATTGAGTGAGAACATGTGGTACTCAGTTCTTTGTTTCGGTGATAGATCACTGAGTATGATAGACTCTAAATCCATCCAAGTTGCTGCTAAGTTCATAATTTTGTCCTCTTTTATAGCTGCATAATATTCCATTGTGTATATGTACCACATTTTTTATCCAGTCAAGTTTTGAGGGACAGCGCGGTTGGTTCCGTGTTTTTGCTCTTGTGAATAGTGCTGCAATAAACATGCGTGTGCAGGTATCTTTTTTGTGGAATGATTTGAGTTCCTCCATGTATATTTCCAGAAGGGGGATTACTGGGTTATATGGAAGGTCAATTTCTAGTTCTTTTAGAAATCACCACTGTGTTTTCCTCAGAGGTGGAATGAGTTTGTATTCCCTCCTGCAATGTAGAAGTATTCCCTTTTATCTGCATCCTCACCAGCCTCTGTTGCTTTTTGTTTTAATAATGATGGCCAGTCTTACTGGGGTAGTGGTATCTCAATGTGATTTGATTTGCATTTCACTGATGATTAGTGAGGCTGAGCATTTTTTCATATATCTGTTGTCTGCCCATATGACTTCTTTTGAGAAGTGTCTATTCATGTCTTTTGCCCATGTTTTAATAGGGATTTTTTAATTGGATTTTTTTTTCTTCTTTTTGGCACACTTTAGTTCCTTGTAGATCCCAGAAATTAGGCGTTTGCCAGATATACATTTGGCAAATATTTTTTTCCATTCTGTGGGCTGACTTTTTCCTTTGGTTTCTTTTTGCTTTGCAGAAGCATTTCAGTTTGATGAGGTCCTACTTGTCTATCTTTATCTCTTATGGCATGGGCATTTGAGGTTTTGATAGGGAATTGGTTGCCAGTTCCAATTTCCATAAGGGTATTGCCTGCATTTTTTAAGGTTCTTATTTGAAGTTTTATGTTTCGGTCTTTGATCCATTTAGAGTTGATTTTTGTGTATGGTGATAGGTAGGGGACCTCTTCCAATCTTCTGCATGTTGTCAGCCAATTTTCCCAGCACCATTTACTGAATAAGTTCTCCTCTCCCCAGTGGTTTTTAGTGGAGGCTTTGTTGAAGATGAGCTGGTTGAGAAATTGAGGTTTTGCTTCTGGAATCTCTATCCTGTTCCATTGATATATATACACCTGTTCTTGTACCAATACCTCACTATTTTGATTACTGTAGCCTTATAATAAAGTTTAAAGTCTGGAAGTGTGACATGTCCCCCTTTGTTTCCTTTGCTGAGAATTGTTTTGGCTATTCATGGTCATTTATGCTTCCATAAGTTTCTGTATTGTCATTTCTAGGTATAAGAAGAACGATGTTGGTAATTTAATGGGTAATGTGTTATATCTGTAGATTGCCTCGGGTAGGATGGACATCTTAATAATGTTGATTATTCCAATCCATGAGCTTGGAATATTTTTCCATTTATTTGTATCATCTTTGATTTCTTTGAGCAGTGTTTTGTAGTTTTCATTGTAAAGGTCTTTCACTTCTCTAGTTAGGAAGATGCTGAGGTAAATCTTTTGTTGTTGTTGTTATTGTGAATATGATTGCATTTTTTATTTGGTTCTCTGTTTGTTGTTGGTGTATAAGAATGTGATTGTCTTTTGCACACTGATTTTGTAGCCTAGACTTTGCCAAAGTCCTTTATCTGTGCAAGAAGGATTTTGACAGGTTCTCTTGGATTTTTGAGGTATAGAATCATATCATTAGCAAAGAGGGATAGCTTGAATTTTTTTCCTATTTGGATATCCCTGATTTCCTTCTCTTGTCTGATTGCTCTAGCTAGGACTTCCAACACTATGTTTAAAAGGAGGGGAGAAAGTGGGCAGCCTTGTCTTGTTCTAGTTTTCAGGGGAAATCCTTTTAATTTCTGTCCATTTAGCAATATGTCAGCTGCGGATTTACCTCTTTGAGGTATGTTCTTTCTATGCCTAGGTGTTCAAGGGTTCTTATCAAGAAGGAATGCTGGCTTTTATTGAAAGCTTTTTCTACATCTAACGTTATAATCATGTGATTCCCATTTTTACATCTATTGATATATTTAATTACATTTATGGTCTTGTGGATGTTGAACCAACCCTGCATCCCAGGGATGAAGCCTGCTTGGTTATGGTGGGTAATTTTTGAGATGTTTGTTGAATCTGATTTGCTAGAATCTTTTTGGGTATTTTTGCAACTATATTCATTAGGAATACTGGCCTGTAGTTCTCTTTCCTTGTTGGATCTTTACCCAGTGTGATATTAGCTTCATAAGATAATTTGGGGAGAGTTCCATCTTTCTTGAGTGCCTGGAGTACTTTCAATAGGATTGGCATTAGCTCCTCCTTGTATGTTTTGCAGAACTCCACTGGGAAGCTGTCTGGTCCAGGATTTTTTTTTGTAGGTAATTTTCTTATGATGAAGTCGATTTCCTGGGTTGTAATTGGTCTATTTAATGTCTGAATTTTTTCTTGTCTCAACCTTGGGAGGTTGTGTAATATAGAAAGTCCTCCATTTCATTTAGATTTTCGAGTTTGTTTCAAAACAGGTGTGGATAGTAGTCTCTGATAATCTTTTGTATTTCTTTGGGGTCTGTTATAATTTGATCTTTTGCATTTCTGATTGTGTTAACCTGGGCTTTTTCTCTCTTTTTCTTGGTCTGGTTAGGGGTCTGTCAATCTTGTTTATCCTTTCAAAGAACCAGCTTTTCGTTTCATTGATTTTTTTTCCTTTGGTATTTTTGTCTTCTATGTCCTGTATTTGAGCTTCTACTTTGGTGATCTGGATTCTTTTTTTGAAGCTAGGGTTTTGGTTATCTTGTCTTTCCGGCTCCCTTAGGTGATTTATTTGGCTGTTAACTTTGATCTTTCCATTTTCTTGATGTGTGTTCATAAGGAAATGAAGTTGCCTCTCAGTACTGCTTTAATTGCATCTCAGAGGTCTTATTAAGATGTGTTCTTATTTTCATTTGTTTCCAGAAATCTTTTAATTTCTGCTTTGATTTCTGTATTGACCCAGGAGTTGTTCAGCATCATGCTGTTAAGTGTCCATGTCTTTGTGGATTTTGGAGAGCTTTGTTGGTGTTGATATTTATTTTTATTCCACTGTGGTCTTAGAAGGTGCATGGCAGTATTTCAATCTTACGGAATTTGTTTATGCTTGATTTATGACCAAATTTGTGGTCGATCTTGAAATATGTTCCATGTGGCGATAAGTAGAATATATATTCCATAGTTGTTGGGTGGAGTGTTATGTAGGTATCTATTGAGTCCATTTGGTCAAGTGTCAAGTTGAAGTTCCAGATCTCCTTGTTGATTTTTTGCCTCGATGATCTATCTAGAGTTGTTAGTGGGGCATTTACGTCCCCAGCTATAATAGTACTAAAGCCAATATTTTTTTTAGTTTACCTAAAAGCTGCTTTATTAAAGTTGGTGCTCTTATGGTGAGTGCCTTTATGTTTAGGATGGATATTTTTTGTTGAGGGTTTGAATTTTTTATCAGTATGTGGTGGCCTTCCATTTCTTTTTTACATTTTTGATAGTTTAAAGGATATTTTGTCTGATATTAAGATTGCAACTCCTGCTATCTTTTGTGTTCTATTTGCCTGAAAATTTGTTTTCCATTCTCTAACTTTGAGTCTGTGAGTGTCCATTCTATTTAGATGAGTCTCCTGGTGATAGCATATTGTTGTGTCATGTTTTAAACATCCAGTTTGCCATTCTATGTCTTTTCAGTGGTACATTTAGTCCATTCACGTCAGGCTAACTATTGAGATGTGAGGGTTTATCCCTGTCATGAGGTTATTATAGAGTCTGTTGTTGATGTTTTTGTTTGTTTGTTTTTGTTTGCTGGTTTTCTTTTGAGTTTTGAGTTGATATATGTGTGTGATTTCGATCTTTTCCTATATTATTGGGAAGAGCATAGCCATTCTTTTTTTCCTTTCTACTGTGCTTAATACCTTCTTAAGTGTTTCTTGTGGAGCTGGTCTGGAGGCAGTATAAACTCTTAGGGATTGAAGGTCTGGGAAGCATTCTTTTTTTTTTTTTTTAAGTTGGAGTCTCACTCTGTTGCCCAGACTGGAGTGCGGTGGCACTCTCTTGGCCACCTCAGCGTCGACCTGCTGGGCTCTGGTGATTCACCTCAGCTTTCCAAGTAACCAGAACTACAGGAGCATGCTACCACACCCGGCTAATTATTTATTTATTTATTGAAGAGATGTGGTCCTCCCATGTTACCCATGCTGATCTCAAACCTGTGGACTCAGGCAATCCACTTACCTTGGTCTCCCAAAGTGCTGGAATTACAGGCTTGAGTCTAGCCTGGGAAGGATTTTAACTCTCCATTGCTGATGAAGGTTAGCTTAGCTGGATAGGAAATTCTTGATTGGACTTGTTTATCTTTGAGAATTTTGAAGACTGGACTCCAGATAAGTCTGCTCTTTATCTATTATTTCAGATAAGACTATTATTTCCAGATAAGTCTGTTATTTCCAGATAAGTCTGCTTTTTTATTTCTACTATTTCAGAGTAGGCTCTTTTGGCTGACCCTGCTTTTCCTTCTGTACTATTTCTTTGAGGTTTGCTTCATGTTTTTCTTAGTTCCTGTCAATTTGTGCCATCCAGTCACTGATTTCTGTGGCTTTCAGCTGGGACAGCTCTTTCTAGGGGTTTCCATGATTTGTGCTCTGGAAATGGGGCATGGGGTTTCCATGCCTGCCTTTTTGTTCCAAGTGTTCAATGAGTCCCACACTGGTTGCTGAAATTGTCACCCTTTCAAACTTTTCAAAGTGCCTTCTTTAATTGGAGGTGGCTCCCCACTCTCTGCCCTGCCCCTCTCCTTCTCTGAACAGATCTTCCTTTTTTGCACTCCTGGTGCAGGGTGGAGGATGGGGCACCTGGAATTCATGGCTGCCTGACTCTCTGGGGTATGCACTCAGAGGCCTTCCTGGGTTCATAGAGATTAACTCATCCAGAAGTGCTCTGGGTAACTCCCTCCAACAGCGCAGAGTACCTGCTCTCTGTCTTGCTAGGGGAGGGCAGCACCCATCTACTGCTCCCCTGTCGCTTCCTAGGCTCCTCCCTTAATAAAGCTTTTCTAACAACTTATTTACAAATTTTCTACAAATGAATTAAAGAAATAAGAAACAGTGTCTTTGCACTTCAGCAAAAAACATTTATTGCCAAATATTACAGGTAAATTTTTTAGGAAAATTCTCAAAGGGCATTAACCTCCTGCTTTCCTGATAAACCCTTTTCAGGGATGCCCTACCACCATGTTCCTGGAGCTCTGGTTCCTGCACTGCTCGAGGGAGGCCTGGGATTGTTGGCCATCCTGTCACATGGGCCTCACCTTCCAAAACCTATGCCATGTGTTTTCTTATTCATCTGAAATAAACATGCACAAACTGATAAATCTCTGTCACCTGCACCTTATCTAGGAGCTGAAAACTCCACCCACTTCCACCCCAGAGGTGCCTATAAAATGGCTGTGATCCCAACTTCAAGACAAATCATGCTTTTGGCTCTATTTATAATACTTTGAATGGCAGACTCAAAAATGTACACACACATCAGTTAAGACACAAATTCTTGCTGTTTGGCAAAAAACTTGGCTTTAGCCTTGTTTTGTTTAAATTTTTGCTAATGAAAATATAAAAAGTATAGTCACCAGATTTATAACTGACACAATCTTAATATTAATACAACTTCAGGGAATAATAGCATGGGACAGGATTCTGTTCTGATCATCAGGATGATAGGCTGAAAATAATACGATTAATTTATGAAAGAGCAATGTTATGTTCTATGGTCTCCTCTGAATGCCAATTAACAGACCAGGAGATAGAGGAAGGATGAAATGAATATAACAATTAAACAAAGCACAGTATATATCTTTGTTTAGAATAAGTCTCTTTTTAAGTGACAGTTAATTTTATTAATCTGGTTTTTGAGCTGCATTAAGAGGCTATAATAAAGTGAAGGCACCCAGGAAAATTTGCTTGATGGAGTTAAGGTGGCCACTGGAATAAGAACAAGTGAGGGTGAAAGTGTTGGAAAATGTATCCATGCTACAAACAACTGTTCTTTTCCAAGTGCTTTGATCAGTAGTTGCTGACATTGTCCCAAGCTTTCCCAGAATTTGCATGAAATGACACTTTAGGACTTCCTAGTTAACTGACTAACATTGTACTCTTAAAAGCTATGCAAGCCCCGCTCGGTGGCTCAGCCTGTAATCCCGCGCCTTTGGGAGGCTGAGGTGAGTGGATTGCCTGAGCCCGCGGGTTTGAGACCCGCCTGGGCAACTTGGCGAGACCTCATCTCTACAATAAAAAAATCAAAAATCAGTCGGGCGTGGTAGCGCATGCCTGTAATTCCGGCTACTCAGAAGGCTGAGGCGGAAGGATCGCCGGAGCCCAGCAGGTCGAGGCTGTGGTGGCCGGGAGTGGCCACTGCACTCCAGTCTGGGTGACGGAGTGAGACTCCAACTAAAAAAAATAAAATAAAATAAAATAAAAAAAAGCTATGCAAAATAACTGCATGTCTTTGTAAAAAATATTTTTAAAAGTTACCAAAATTTGAAAGCATTGATTTTTTTACGTGCACTGTTTGCAAATATTTATGAAAATTTGAAGGGTTTGGTTTATTTAATGTAGCATTTACCTTTTTAATATTAACTTGACAGTAATATTTAATGGCTGTGTGTTTCTTGTGCTGTTGTATATTTTTGAGTGCGCCTTGTTTCGTGTGAGAAACTTTTAAAAGAATCAAGCGTAATACACTAATAGCATATTTTTAGAGCATAAAAATATTGTAATTACAGAGTTGCTAGAGGGATTTAATTAGTCAATTGTTTCTTTGGTGCCTGCCCAACCACAATAAAGCAGGGTCATGGGTATGACTTGGTACACATAGGAGGTCAAGGCCTGACTCTCAGCTTTGGGTTTTGATAAAGCATTGGAGAAAGCTTCCTTTCAGGCACGTGACATAATTGCCAAAAGATAATGTGCCAGTGTATTCTAAGCAGAGATGTGCTCACTCCCTCCTCCTCTGCTCCTCCTTCACTTCTGACTCCTAATCATTTTTCCTGGGCCGGCACCCTCTCACTCCCTAGCCCATCCTCATGCTGGGATGCCCATTCCCAGGTTTCTGGAGCTCTGATCCTTGTGCCGCTGGAGGGAGCCCTGGGGTTACTGGTCATCCTGTCAACAAGTGTCCCCTCTTCCAGACACTATGCTGCATGTTTTCTTCTTCTCCAAAGAGATAGAGAAGCACTAACTCATAAACACCTGCCACCTGCTCCTTCTCTGGAAGATAAAAACTCAATCCACTCCCACCTGAGAAATGTCTATACAATGGTCGTTAACTCAACTTCGAGGCAAATCACAGTTTTGAACCCTAATGGCTCAGAAGGAAACAAAACACAGAAGCAACAGAGACAGGAGAAGGTAAAGAATCTATAGGGGAAAATATTCCCCTTTTCAAAGTGACTAAAATTTTATTGCTTTTTTCTGTTTGACCTATGAGCCTAACTCTAGCTGTTGAAGCTGACAAGCAGAATGAATTTATCCAGAGGTGATGTACTGAATCACAAGCATCAGAGACATCAGACACTTCACCATCCACACGCAGGGGCTTCTGGTCAAAGTCACGCAGATACCTCCATGTTAAGATTCAACCGAAAATGGATAGCTAGGGTGGTCAGCAAAACTGAAAAGAGAGGGTTTAATGCATAACATGGATGCAGTGACTGCTCCTAGGGTGTTGGGCAAGTGACTTTGACGGCGTTGCCTTCAGAGAAGTTAAAAGTTTAGTTCCTGACTGCTTATAGAGTCTGCCTTTCTTTTGGGAACAAAATTTCCTAATGTGTGCCATTTTTTCACAATGACACTTCCTTCAAATTAGAACCTCTTCTGTGAAAAAAATCAGCAAAGTCATATACTCAGACATATTCCCCAACATTTTCAGCAAAGCAAAGGGATATTCTGAACTTTCCTTTTTTAGATTGTCATTGAAGTAGACCCATTCTGCCTTATTTTGAAAGGAACAAGCCGGCTGTATACTTATCACTAATTAATTTGAGTGTTAAAGTGTTAAATTACTGGTAACAATTATAATATCGTTCATTGATTTATTTATTACTTACTATCTACCTACCATAAGCACGATATTGTGCTAGATTCAGAAATGTAAATTGCTAGATATGCTAATAGGTTTCCATATCCAATGAGTTACAAGACATTTTTAAAAGCTTTATGTTGAAAATAACACAAAATATAAAGTGGTGGGTGAATGAGTGCTTACCACTAAATATTTTACTGGCGGTAAGAATTATCAATACCTGCTGTTTTTCCTTTTTTATGATTTTTTTTATTCTTTATTTTCCTCTAAACTAGTACCATTTTTTAAATGATAGTATGTCTGTCAAGTTTTGAGTCCTTACGATGTGCCACTGTGCTTATTTCTTTTGTACATTATCCCATCATTTCTACTACCGGTTAAAGCCTCCACTGGCACTACACATAACTTCTTACTTTGCCCTCATCACAAGAGTGGCCCTCTATGGATCCCAGAACCTTACAGCACGAAGGCAAGTAAAGATCTTTTGTTGGTAATGTTTTCTCCCACAGTGGGGTTTTTGTCTCCAATGTGTTTCCTTGATTTTTATTCTCTCCTCTCTAAAATGTATTTGTCCTCCGCATTGAGATCACCATGTTGCATAAGATCAAAACCAAGTGCTCCTCCTTACTCTACTAAGGCAGACTTTCTGAAGAAAGAGAAGCGTTTAGGTCATGAGCAAACATCCATGTAAAAGGAACAAAGGTATGTGAAACTATGAAGAACTCTGAATTAATGGGATCCTGCGAATGATTCCATGTGGAGAAGATGGGTATTTCAGGCTTGGACCACAAGGCTGTTTGAAATACCTTTTATCTGATAGGGAATTTAGTGTATTTGAGAGTATATGATATAAGCACAAATCTGGAAGCAATTAACTGGGTTACATTGGTAGTATCCACAATGCATGCCCACCTGATTGTGGTGGAAATGAGAGGCCTACATGAAGGTGTAGATTTGACACTGAGGTTGGCGCACTGGAAAATTCCATAGAGAAAGGAGAGCAGAGACCCATGCTGACCTTGGGCCCTCTCATTTTGTCAGAAAATAGAATCTAGGAGTAAATTTGGGATGAGAGTTCCAGAAAGTTCCTGACTCATCTCTGAATCAAACTGGTCTCTGTCTTCCTAATTTTGAGTTATTAATACCATCCTACATTTCTCCTTAGAAAATAAATTGAGGCGACACTTTTACCAAAGTAACTTACTTTTCACTAACAAAATATTGCAAATTTCTGTTTAGACCATCTAGGACTTTCATGTCCTCTGCAGTCAACTGGAATTCAAAAACCTATCATAGAAGTAGAAAACTTTGATTATTGTTAGATTGCATGACTGTCAACTGGTAATACCCAAGCATATCAGACAGTTGAGTTTAGAGGCAACACTAAAAAATATCTGCTAAATTTTCAAAAGTTACGAAAGACCTCACAAATACTCAAGCGGCTTATGAATACTCAGTGAAAAATAAACATAAGTTAATTCCTAGTTATATTATCTTCAAACTGCACAACGAGAAAGAGAAGTTCTCAAAGGAAACCTGAGATGAAACAAAGTTGACCTTGCATAATACACATGACAGGGTTATGTACTTACAAGATTCAGAAGAAGAGGCAAATTTTGAAATATATCAGACAATTGAGTAAGCTTGATAAATGTTGTATTTCTAAAGCTCTTCAATGAACAGGTAGGACATGAAAAAGACATTTTTTTCAACATAATTCAAGCCAGGAATCGTCCAAATACTAGTGATGTCCTCTTC
The DNA here is from genome assembly GCA_963574415.1 of Tarsius wallacei. Classification (NCBI taxonomy): domain Eukaryota; kingdom Metazoa; phylum Chordata; class Mammalia; order Primates; family Tarsiidae; genus Tarsius; species Tarsius wallacei. The sequence goes on along the minus strand of CAUYQG010219336.1, from coordinate 23,448 downwards.
AAAGGATGCAGGTTCTGGTTTAAGAAGGAGTTCACTGAATTTGTGAGACTTTAAATATCTAATATAAATTACTGATAGTTAGCACATGGAAACAAATGACTTCATAAATCCAAAGGAATATCTGGAAATAGTGATACAGAAAGCCAAAGGGAGAGAGAGAGAAAGAGTGGAAAATATAAACAATTTGACAATTGAGGAATCTAAGTAGGAGGTGTTCATTGCATTATTCTTTAACATTTCTGCACATTAATTGAAATTTTTAAAAAAGAAAATTCACAAAAGGAAAGGGAAAAATTATTCAAGGACTGGAAAAATTATGACTTTTCTATGAATAAATCTTAGAAAATAAATACAAATGTTTAAGTGAAGAAATTTACAAAAATTATAAAAGAAATATTAAAAAACCACTTAAGAAGTTGGAAATGTATTTCATGATTGTGGAACAGAAATCTCAATATTGACAGGATGTGAGGTTCTCCCCACATTGATCTGAAATTTCATTGCAATATCAACTAGAGACCAAAACATTTATTTTTTTGTAGAAGTTGATAAGATGATTTTAAATTTTGTATGACAAAACTGTTATTCAGAAATAGTCAAGACATTATTAAATGAGAGAAGTTAGAAAAAAGTAGTATTTTAGTACAAAACTTTCTTTCCAACATAATCTAGATAGTACAGAAAAGTAAATGAGTCAATTAACAACATGAGAGAGACCAGATAACTACTTATGGACGTTTCATGTATGAGAGAGTTGATAAGTCAGGATATGTGTATAAATATGGACCTTTTGATAATTGTTAGTAGGGCATTTTGATATCAGTTAAAAATTGTATACACATATTTGGATCCCTGTTTTACATGGCAAAATCAATTCCATTAGAACTAACAGCCACATTTATAAAGAATAACTATTCACAATTTTTAAAAGTTAAAATGAAAAATTGCTATGTTTCCAACATAGGAAAAGACACAACATTCATCAACCACAGTAAATAGGCATGAAGAATTTGACTGTCTTAAGAGTACAACCTTTGGTTCATGAAAACATAACCACAAAGATAATGAAAAAACAAGTACAATTTGGAAGGTGTCATTTCAACAATAACACCTGAATATAAAAAAAAATTACTACCGAGACTATATGTGTGTGTGTGTGTGTGTGTGTGTGTGTATACATACACATCTACATATATATATGTATATATACATATGTGTGTGTGTTATTGATTCATTAAAATCGGGCCCTCCAATATGTCATGTGTCCCTGTGTCTGAATGCTTTTATACATTAATTTACGCCTCCTTCTAAAAACAGTTGGTGTTTATTTTCGGCCCTTTGAGTGTGGTCTGTCCAGTTACTTACATTGACAAATAAAATTGGCTAGATGCAATGGTGTACCAGCTCTGAGTCTAGACATGACAAGGCTTTGCACGTACCCACTCACTACCTGGAGATCATGCCATGAGATGAGATGAAACCCCAGGCTGGAGGGTGAAGAACTCTATGGCGGAGAGAGAGGAGTCCACACAACTGCCCCTCAACATCCTGAAGCAGGGTTGCCTCGTTGCTCTGCGTAGACATAAGAGAACCCAACCAGGAACAGAAGAGGTTGGCAGACTTCAGGTAGAGCCCAGACTAATTTTCTAACCATAGAAGTGTGAGCTGGCCAGGCACAGTGGCTCAAGCCTATGATCCAAGCACTTTGGGAGGCCAAGGTGAGGGGATTGCCTGAGACCAGCCTGGGTAACATGGTGAGACCTCGTCTCTACAATAAGTAAATAAAAAAATTAGCTGGACGTGGTAGTGCATGCCTGTAGTTCTGGCTACCTGAAAGCTGAGGCGGAAGGATCGCCTGAACCCAGGAGGTAGAGGTTGTGGTGGCCAAGAGTGTGCCACTGCTCTCCAGCCTGGGTGACAGAGTAAGACTCCAGCTCAAAAAAAAAAAAAAAAGAGAAGAGTGAGCTAAATAAATGTTTTTCATTTTAAACACCTATGTTAAGAAAGGTTTGTTTTACATCTCTACTGAGAGTATAATTATGGATTTCTACACATAACAAAGACAAATAGCCTAGTAGAAAGCACCAAAGACTGAAACAGACAATTCACAAAGAGGAAACTCTAAGAGAATAAATATAGGAAATTTGTTTCCCGACTTTACAAAGAAATACAAAAAGCACAATGATTTAGAGATGAAAGAGCATCTAACTCAACGGTTTCATTTTAGAAAGGGAAGAAAAAGAAACATTCTAAGCCTAGGGATACAGAGGAATGCGCCGACTGAATGGTGAAACCCACAGCTCTGTTAGGGGTTCAGTCCTCACTCTATCCACCCATACTGTCTCTCTTGCTGTAGCGTGAAAGAAGACCCTTATGAATGCACACAAAGCATACATGCATGGGACATGCCAGGGAAGCGGGCTTGGCCCAAGGGTGTCGAGAGCCTTACCAACAAGCACACGCATGAAGGACACTGCGTGGAGCCCTGATGTCCTCAGCCCCGACCCTCACCTGCATGTTCTCTCTGATCCGCTGCTCACTGTAGCTCTTGGCCAGGACCACAAGCCCACGCTGCAGCTGGCAGTGCAGGACGATCAGGGCTGGAGTTCGCTTGTGCTTTTTGGCCACAGCACAATGCACCGGGTCCTCCGAGAGGACTGTGGGGCTCTGATTCACCCTGGAAGGAAAGATGGAAATGCTCAAGCCCCGAGGCTGCATATCCAGTTGGTTAGGAGGCTTCCAAAACAGATGAAGGTGTCCATCCTACACCAGGTCTTCTCAGGGAGGTCCTGGACCAGAGGAATCAGCATCAGATGGAATCTGGTCAGAAATGTGCATTCTCCTACTTCCCTGAGCCAGTAGAGACTTGACTTCGGAAAAACCAAATGTTGTATGATTAAAAGTTTTTCGTGAAAGTGGTGTTTTAGGTGAACTCCCCATTGTTCTTAATACCATCGTTTTTCTCTTTGACATCCTAGAGCACTATAGGCCACCAGAACAATGTCTTTGGACTTGCAGAAATCCAGCAGTTTGCTCTGGTTGAGATAAGGATGACCTGTAGGTGACCAAGACAGAAAAGCAGAAGACTACAGAAAAATAGTCTTGTTATTAAGAAAATATTAAAAATAAAAGAAGCACAATAAAACTTGTATAACGCTCAATTGGTACTGAGAATATTAACCTTAAGTAATGACCTATTTTATTTTATTTTATTTTATTTTATTTTTGAGTTGGAGTCTCACTCTGTGGCCCAGACTGGAGTGCAGTGTCCGCTTCCGGCCACCGCAGCCTTGATCTGCTGGGCTCGGGCGATCCTTCCGCCTCAGCCTTCCGAGTAGCCGGAACTACAGGAGCGCGCTACCACGCCCGGCTAATTTTTTGGTTTATTGTAGAGATGAGGTCTCGCCAAGTTGCCCGGGCGGGTCTCGAACCCACGGGCTCAGGCACTCCACTCACCTCGGCCTCCCGAGGTGCGGGATTGCAGGCTGCGCCACCGAGCCCGGCCAGTAATGACATGCTATTAGGTTCAGCATGTTTCCTTTAGACTCTCCTAAATGACTTACCACATGGCAAGGCACCTTCCTCAAGGGTTTTTTTTTTTTAAAGCACATGCTAGTTATTCCGGGCTCATTGACCGGGTGAAATTGTAAAACCCTTAAATACTGTCCAACTGCCTGTACAGAGAACTGCAGGCTGTGGCTGGTGGTACACACAACAATGCAGCTCAGCCTCTGCCCATTGACGGCAGTGATGCATTCTCATCTCAAACCCTGATGGCACCTGTCTGAATTTGCACAGCTACTGCTCTCCATACACATGGGTCACCGAAGCTTCATCCATCTGAGTGCCAAGAATTTCCAGGAATGAGAGCTATGCCCACATGTACCCGTACAGGCATCACCTATGGGGACTTCCCAACAGGGACAGCACTGGTTTTCTAATAGTGGCCCTAGGATGGCATGTAGTTTGTTCCCCAGGGGACTCATGGAGAGGGCCCTACACTGTTGCAGGTGTGATGTGCATGCCACTTTGAAGAGCAGGAGCCTGTAGCTGGGCGTGGTGGCGCATGCCTGTTGTTCCAGCGACTTGGAAGGCTGAGGCGGAAGGATCGTCTGAACCCAGCAGGTTGGTGGCCATAAGCATGCCACTGCACTCCAGCCTGGGTGACAGAATGAGACTCCGACTCAAAAATTAAAAAAGAGCAGGGGCCTGGACTACAGCTGAGGCAGGCCTCGCCTATAACCCTTCTATCCAGCCCCTGATGGGGAGACCTGTCCTTACATTTACCAACACAGATGCAGTTAGAATTCATCTTGCTGCAAGCCCTGGATACCCCAAGGACCACTAGGGCAGGGTCTCCACTGCTGGCCAAGAGTCAAGTCTTTCCAGAGGCCCATCATTCAGGCATTGGTTGCCCATGCATTTTCCGTCTAGCCTGCCTGAACTCACGTCAGGCCACACCTGCTTCCTAGTCATCTTAACAGACCTTTTAGACCTCCCTTCTTTTAGTTCATTAGACTCATCCTCTCTCTTTTTTTCTTGAGATCCGTTGGACCTGATCTCTTCCCTTTTTCAGTTTCTCCGAGGTCAGCTGTGGCTTCCCCAAATTATCTACCGTTTGTCTCACAAGCAGGCTCAAGAGGGATAAGAGACAGCCATGCCAAACCAGGGGGCAGTTTGTCTCATTGTTGCAGCCTCACTTTCTGATAGAGAGATACCCTCCTTCCTGGGTGTCCTGTTGCTGCGCCATCCATGAGGCTAGGCCTTCCCTAGACAACTGTTTGCAAGATTTTGCTATGTCTGATAATCTGGTCAAGTGCTGCATATATTGGGTTTTTGATTTCAGCTGCATGAGTGGTTTTACTCTCAAAAGGGGGGGATCATTATTTTCCTTCTCCGAGTTCACCTCTTGGTGGACATCTGACTCACTATGTGGTTTCCAAGAACCTAGGTATTTGCACTCCAGCCTGTACTGGCAAGGAGAGCTCTCACTTTCAGATAGGGAAGGTAAAAACAGTGGCAGCTAAGACTTGACTGCATCGCCTGTGTTACAAGCGTATTTGCCAAGCCAGATGCTAATACAGACGTGGAAGTTCTCATATCTCTTTCTAACTGCACTTCTTCCAGCTTTCACAAACTGACATCAGTCACTTGCACGGAACATAACAGTGGCAAAACTCACTGTTCCTGCAGCTGGAACCTCTTTTACCGACAAGCCTTTCACATCCGGTGTTATTTTCAGAACATCCCTGCGCTCATGCGGCAATCTGCATGTAGGGAGCAAACAGGCAATACTACCCCACATAGATGAGACCCCCTTCAACCCAGACTCCCCCCTTAGATTCCCCTTTCCCTTTTTCATGCTTTGGTTTCTGACTCCTCCCGGCTGGCATGAGTCCTGTGGAAGGGCAAAGGGACTCCTAAAATGCAGAAGGAGCCATGAAACAAACAAACAACAAAAAAGAGGCAGACGCATCCAGTTTTGCCAGTACTGGGCGATGTGTTGAGAAAAATTATGGACAGACGCATGGGCCACTGCAAGACAAGCAGATCCCTACACGGCTACTCCCCAGACCCAAGGCTTATACACCCCAGGGAAAGAATATGTGTGCTCTTTGCTAGAGGAGTAAGGCACACCTCCAGAACAGGCGAGGATGCGATATGTGCCTTAGCCTACAGTTTGTGAGATGATAGCGAGGTGGTTTTGATGTGAAGTAGAAACCAGGAGACATTCACGGGACTGGGGCCATTCAGAATTCAAAATAGGGAATTCGTGTCCCAGATGAAGTCACTTTTGATCCAACAGTACAGAAGAAGGCAGAGACAGGAAAAGGAGAGAGAAGTTCCAGACCTGGCAAATGCAACCTGTGGTCCACGGGCCACCTGCGGCCCAGGATAGCTGGGAATGTGGCCCCCAAACATCTTTTAACATCATGTGTGTTTTAGCATTTATTTCCTTTTGGACACCATGCACGGTTCCATTTTCAAAGTTCACCATCATGCCTTATTCATGATGTCGCTTTTTGGTAGCACATATATGTGTGAGCAGCTGTTTTCAGTGATGAAGCACACAAAGAACAAGATTCAAACACACATTTCTGATGAGCATCTTGAGAATTCACTAAGAATTGTGACCACTTCCATAGAACCAGACACTGATAAATTCATTTTACAAAAATAAGGTCAAATTTCCCACTAGTTTTACGCTTTCTCATTTTTCTAAACTTTCTAACAAAAAATATGCAAAAGAAGTCTTACTATGTATACATACTAACTATGTTATATAATTTATATGCAGCCCAAGACAATTTCTCTTTACTCAATGCAGTTCCGGGAAGCCAAAATGTTACTCCATGTGGCCCAGGGAAGCCAAAAAATTGAACCCCCTATTTTAGACTTTCATCGATGACACTCAGTGCATGCTTTTTCTGTCTTTGTTATCTGAACAACATTCTTTGGTGGGGTTCATAACTAACCAGAGAGAGTTTTTTTGGGGGGGGAGCTCAGTTGCATTATAACCAAAAAACTCATTGAAGTTAACAATTTTATGCTTACAAAAACCTCTGCATTTTGTACCTATCTAGGATTGGTCAGAGTACGTGAAAACTGCTAGGTCACCCCTGGAAGCCTAAACCTCTGTAGGTTATAAGGATTGAACATAGACCAGAGTAATATTAGGATCACAGTCCAGAAGGGACAATGATCTCGAAATTGTCACTTATGCAGAGTCTACCACTGGGATACAATATTTTCTTCAGACAACACTCATTTAATGAAAAGAAGTGAGCATGATGGATTTTACTTACAATTTCATGGGTCATGCATTTTATGTAATACTGTGATTCAAAAATCAAAGTGTAAAACATTTAAAGAGGATTATTCTGAGCCAAAATGAGTGACCATGGCCAGGGATACAGTTGCAGATGGTCCTGAGATAATGTGCTCTAGGTGGTCAGGTTACAGTTTGGTTTTATACATTTGAGGGAGACAATAGTTGTAACCAAAGACATAAATAAATACCTGGAAGGTGTACATTGTTTCAGCCTGAAGAAGTGGGGTATCTGAATCAGAGATACCTGAATCTGAACAGGTCACAGGTAGACTGAAAAGTTTTTATGAATGGCAATTTGTTGAAAGAATTAAGCATTGTCTATAGGCTTGGGAAGTCAGTAGAAAAGAAAACTGGGATTAAGGAGGATTGTGGATGCTAAGGCCCTTGTTATGTAGCTGAAGACTCATGGGTGGCAACCCTCCTGATACATGTGAGGCCCTATTTGAGTCTGATGAAATTCGGCATCCCATTGCCACCAAGAGTGTTTTGTCAGTCTTGAGAGCACTGTTATAGTTTCCATTGCTGTCTTCTCTAAACCTCATGTTGAAATGTGGTCTCCAACGTTGGAGGTGAGTTTCAGTGGGAGGTGACTGGATCATGGGAGGGATCCCTCCTAAATGACTTGAGAAAATGAGTTGAGTTCTTGCTCTATTGGTTCACATGAGAATTGATTTTTTAAAAGGGCCTGGGAAGACCTCCTCTTCCTATGTGACAAGGTTGCTCCCTCTGCAACTTCCAACATGATTGTAACCTTCCTGAGGCCTTGCCAGAAGCCTAGTAGATACTGGTTCCATGCAGAACTGTGAGCCAATATAAATCTTTATTCTTTATAAATTACCCAGCCCCAGGTATTTCTTTATAGCAATGCAAAACAAACTGATATAATCTTTATGTTTAAGTTAACGCTGGTCAGTTGGGCCTATGCTCCCAAAAGTTAAGGGGCATATGGAGACATGTCCAACATTTCTGCCTGTCATAGTCGGTGGGAATTAATAGTTGATCGGAATTAAGTGTTTCATACTTCTCTGGGGGTTCCCTTGGCCCACAGAGGGTCTGTTCAGTCAGTTAGGGCCTTAAGATTTTATTTCTAATTTGCATTCTCCCTTCTTTCAGCCAAAATTTGCCAGAGGCAACCCATGAATGGTCCAACTTTTGTCTCCTGTCACTGCCTCATATCATTGTCTGGGGGTGTGGCTATGTTCTCCTAGTCTATCCTGTTCACTTGTGGGATGGGTATGGTCAAGGGACTTACAGCCAAGAGATTTATAGACATTTGCAATGTTTTAGGCCTTAGGGAAATGACGGTAGGCAGGCATTCATTAACGCTTAAAACTTTTTTGCCAACATAAGCGCCAAAAACCAAAAGCCAGCAGAAAAGGCACAAAATTGACTTACCTATAAATTCACTGAGTTACTGCAGTCTTGGTTTTAGTTATAGACTTGTAACAAATAGCAATGCAAAACAGAAGCATTTTGTTAAAATCAGTTCAGCTAAGGAACTTGGACTTTTTTGTGCTGCAATGCTTTTATGGTCCTTTGAGTAATTTGTCCTAAGGTGGCTGATACCTTTTAAAATTATATCTTAATCTGTATCAGTCCAATAACTGGGAACAGTTATACCTGAGAATCTTTGTCACAAGATATGTTGATATTTACCTGGTAGCAATTTTTTTTTCCTGTGGGAAATATGAAATTCTATGGGTTAGGATAAATGAAAAGGGGTTACAAATGGTCCAGAATTCAAAGTTTTTCATTTTTCCGACTATTTACTCGTCTGTGGTGCCTGTCTTTGATTTGGGGAGTCTTAGCGAATTCTATCCCTGGAAATCACTTACCTCTTCTTCAACAGTCCCTGTGCCTACAGGGAAGATGTTTCTTTGGTTTTAGCAACAGGGCACTGGCAATGAAAACCAGATAGGGCACAGAAGGATTATAAATTATTTCAAATTTGGGGGATATCAAGTATAGAAAAAAGGGTAATCTTTGTTGTTTTATTCAATTTTGAAAGCTACAAATAGCTCAAAACGTTAAAAAAAAGTGTTGTCTTTTTCTAAGGAAGAAAGCACAAAGGATTAGCAATATTTTAAACAACCAAACAAACCAAAAGCACAAGGCTTGCCTAGTTCTCACAATGAGAGCCAAAAAAGGGAATCTCACAGGTAACTAAAGATTCAAGTTATTTAACATTAAGAAATAGGACAGGTAATATTATTAACTGAACATTTATGCCTGTGTCCAAAGGCCTGGCTTGGTGTCACATGAGAACATTTTATTTTGATTGTAATCTTCTCCCAGTTCTGAAGACAGAGCTTTGGTGAATTTGATTTTGATGTCAGAAACTAACAGAGACATTAACTATTTAGTAGAAATTGATGCTCCTTATTTGATGAGATAAGCGTATTTAGAATCCAAAGCCCTGCAACTTTATAGGACAAGGGTTAGTTAACGATATTAGATAAAAACCTTTATAATGTAGCTGGACGAAATCTCTTGTCAAATGTCTAATCATCACTCTGGAGGCGCCGATACTGGACTTTATGACTTAATTGGAAGCTGTAAAACAAAGTCTACAGCATTGTGATGATAAAACTTCACTGTTTGGATAAGCCCCCTGCAATAAGTTTTTTCCTCATTCAGTATGATGTTGGATATGGATTTGTCTTGCATTCTCTTGAGGTATGTCTCTTTCATACCTATTTTGTTGAGGATTTTTATCATGAAGCAATGCTGGATCTGGTCAAATTCTTTTTCTGCATCTATTGAAATTAATATGCACTTTTTGTTTTTAATTCTGTTTATGTGGTGAATCACATTTTTTGACTTGCGTGTGCTGAATCATTTCTGCTTCCCTGGGATGAAAACCACTTGACGGTGGTGAATTATCTTTTTGACGTGCTGTTGAATTCTGTGTGCTAGTATTTTGTTGAGGGTTTTTGTGTCTGTGTTCACCAAGAATAGTGGTCTGCAGTTTCCTTTTCGTTGTTGTTGTTGTGTTCTTTCCTGCCTCCAGTATCACAGTAATACTGGCTTCAGACAATGAGTTAAAGAGAAACTCTTCATTCTAGCTCTTTTGGAATAGTTTCAGTAGAATTAAGACCAGGTCTTTGAATGTCAGGTAATATTCAGCTGCAAATCTATTTGGTCTTTAGTTTATATATTGTTGTTGGGAAGATTTTTTGATTACTGATTTAATATCACTACTTATTTTTGGTCTGTTTACATTTCTATTGCTTCTTGATTCAAGACTGGGGTGGCGGTTATGTTTCCAGGAATGTATCCATGTTCTCTAGATTTTCAAGTTTGTTTGTACAGAGCTGTTTACAGTTGTCTCAGGTGAGTTTTTGTATTTCTTTGGTATCAGTGGTAAAATCTCCATTTATATTTCTTATTGTCCTTATCGGAAGCTTCTTTCTTTTCTTTTGTGATTAATCTAGCTAGAGGTTTATCTGTTTTTTTAATCTTTTCGAAGAACCAAATTTTTATTTAATCTACTCTTTGTAGTTTTTTTTCAGTTTCATTTAGTTCTGTCCTGATTTTTGTTATTTATTTTTTTCTACTAGCTTTGGGTTTGTTTTTCGAGTTTCTTGATGTGCAGCATTATGTTGACAATCTGTGATCTATATACTTTAAACTTTCCTGTTATTGACAGTAGTGGGAAACTGTGAGGGGGCAGGGGGGCGGGGAGGTGAGATTGACAGTAGTTGATATCTGCCTAGGAATGGGGGGCACACTTCATCAATAAGGGAACCCGCACAATGAATATCTGTATACCTAACCCTGAATTGTACCCCATAATTTTAAAATAAAAATTAAAAGAGGAAAAAAAATTGTATCTTAAACATAAAAAATAAAAAAATGAACTTTCCTCTTATTACTGCTGTTGTTATATCTCAGATATTTTTCTAACTTTTGTTAGTGTTATCATTCATTTCAATTTTTTTTCCAATTTCCATCCAGATTGTTTAATTCCCATGTACGTGTATAATTTGGAGAGTTCCTCCTGGAGTTGATTTTTAGTTTCATTCCACCATTATTTGAAAAGAAGCTTGATATAATTTTGATGTTTTAAAAACTTGTTGGGAGAATGTTTTGTGGCTTATCATAAGGTCTACCTTGAAAAATGTTCAACGTGCTATGAGAAAAATGGAAATACTGCAGTTTGGGGGTAGAATGTTCTGTAAATGTTTGCTATGTGCATTTGTTCTGGAGTCCAGTTTAAGACCAGTGTTTCTACGGTTCACTTTTTGTCACTATGATCTGTCTCTAGTGGAGTGTCGGAAGCCCACCACTAGTGTGGTATTGCTCTCTCTGTCTTTCTCTTGCACGCACGCTGGTGCTGGAAGTACTTGTTTTATAAATATGGGAGCTCTGACGTTAAATGCATATATATTTAAGACTGTTATATTGTTAAATTGGTTCTTTTATTATGATATAATGGCATTCTCTCTATATTTTCACAGTTGTTGATTGAAAGTCTGTTTCATCTAAGATAAGAATAGCTACTCTTGCTCATTTTTGTTTTCCATTTGGCCAGGAACTGGCAACCAAAATATTTATATCCCGTTTAAATATTCTATGCCAGATAGGAATGGAAGTGGGCAGATATTCATCAAGGTTTAAAATATTTTAAGCACAATCAAAACCAAAAATCAAAATTCAGAATGCAAATTTACAGAATTGACTTATCTATAAACTTTATGCAGTGAGCTACTGTAATGACGGTTTTTGTTTCAAATTGTTGCAATTAGCCATTCAATACATAAGCATTTGGCTAAAACTCTTTAAGGTACAAGCGTTGGAGACTTGTGCCCTACTGCTTTTTGCAGTCTTTTAAGTAATTTACACTAAAAAGGCTTATACATTTTAAAATTATATCTGTATCTGTATAAATCTCATAACTGGGAACAGTTACACACAGGAAATCTGTCACCAGGTATCTTGATATTCTCTAGGTAATATTTTTATTTCCTGTGGACAGCAGGCTATTTTTTACTGTTGGAATAGATGGAAAGGGGCCATGTAATCACCCGGGGGGAAGGTCCCTCAATTTTCCAGAGCCTGAGGCATCTGTGTGCCTTCATTTGGATGTTCTGAGCTCATTATATTCCTTAAAATCAAGCCCTTACAATCTCATGTATCCTCTTCTTTTGTAATAGTCCCTGGGTTTAGAGGGAGTGAATTGGTATATTGGTATATTTTAGCATTGGGTCATGGGCAATGACGAACAGATGGGGCTCTGAGGGATTCCTAATAGTTTTTAAGTTTGGACATATCATGTAAGAAGAAGGTGAACTTTGTTGTGTTCACTCAGTTTTGTAGGCTTTAAATAGCTTAAGTGGAAAAAAGGGTTTTTTGTTTTGCTTTTTTTGCTGGAGACAACAACACATAAAGAATTAGCAGCGGCCGGGCTTGGTGGCTCAGCCTGTAATCCCGTGCTTTGGGAGGCCGAGATGAGTGAATTACCTGAGCCCGCGGGTTCGAGACCCACCTGGGGAACTTGGCGAGACCTCATCTCTACAATAAATCAAAAAAGTAGCCAGGCGTGGTAGCGCGTGCCTGTAGTTCCAGCTATTCGGAAGGCTGAGGCGGAAGGATCGCTGGAGCCCAGCAGGCCGAGGCTGCAGTGGCCGGGAGCAGCCACTACACTCTAGTCTGGGCGACTCAGTGAGACTCCAACTCAAAAAAAAAAGAAAGAAAATTACATTAAAAAGTTATTAAAAAAAAAAAAGAATTGGCAGCATTTCCATATGCTTGTCCTTCTTTATAGCTACATAACATTCCACTGTGTTTATGGATTTCAATGCAACTTGGGTGAATTTATAGTCTATAAAACTCAGTGATCCGCCACAGAAACAAAGAACAGAGTACCACATGTTCTCACTCATAAGTGGACCCTGAACATGTACCATAATACTATAAGAAAGGGGATAGTGGGATACTGTGGGGGTTAGGGTGGGGGGGACACCACATCAGTTCGGTTACCTGATCTCAGGTCAAGCAAAGTGAGGACCAAAGGGAGGCCCAAACTCTCCCTGTACGATGTCCACTTGTGTGCCTAATCCTGAATTGTGCCTCACATCTTCAAAATAAAATATAAACAAAGAAAAGAATGAGCAGGATGTCAAACAAGAAGAGCATCAACTCTGCCTTGATCTGACAAGGTTTCTGAAGGCCAAAGAAGGCTCAAAGGTAGTGAAACATCTTTATTATCTACTGTTAAGAAATAGGGAAAATATATTAATTAGAGGCGAAATTATTAAATGAGTATTCATGCCTTTGATTTCATGCCCAGTTTAGAGACACGTGAAAATAGTTTGACTGTCAAATTCTCCCAGGTCCTAAGATGAGGCTTTGGTTAACTTGAGTTTGACGCCAGATACCAGCATTGATGTTTAAGATTAAGTGGGAGTTGGTGCCCCTTGTTAGGTAAGATGGTGCACTCATGTGTCAAGGCCCTACAACTTAACAGCAAAAGGATTAGCTAACAGTACTTAATAACAACCATTTTAACGGGGCTGTTAACTAGAGCTAATCATTAAGCCAGGGGTGGTAATACCAGAGTTTATCACTTGGTTGGAAGCTGTCAAAATATACTCCAACCTTGCAATTATTAGTTTTCTCTTTGAGTGATGTACCTCGCATAATAAGTCCAAAGCAGAGATATTATCTTGAGAATGCTTGCCAATGATTTTAAAAGGCTCAAAATAGTTGATTAAAACAGAATTGCAAGTCATTTTCAAATAAGTTATTCGTTTAACTGGAGAAATAACCAAAATACTTCAAAATCTGTATAGAATTCTACCTGGATGTAAAAACCTTAATTTTCTAAAGTTTAGTTTTCTTTTGAGTCGGAGTCTCACTCTGTCGCCCAGACTGGAGTGCACTGGCCGCTCCCGGCCACTGCAGCCTCGACCTGCTGGGCTCGGGCGATCCTTCCGAGTAGCCGGAATTACAGGCACACGCTACTGCGCGCGGCTGATTTTTTGATTTATTGTAGAGATGAGGTCTCGCCAAGTTGTCCAGGCGGGTCTCGAACCTGCGGGCTCAGGCAATCCACTCACCTCAGCCTCCCAAAGCGCGGGATTACAGGCTGAGCCACTGAGCCCGGCTTCAAGTTTAGTTTTCATAAGTAATCAAAAAACTTAACAAAAAAAATCACACGGGAATTAACTTACAATCTTTGTTTTTTAGACTAGTTAACAACACAAAATAATCAAGAACATCTTTCTGCAGTGTGGTTGTTTCTCCTTCTGGGAAGCCCATTTGGATAACCTAGCAGTCAAATCTGCTGAAGAGAAAACTTCAATTAATAAGACACAGGTAGATTGTTTCCAGGTGGTGAAAGAATACTACTTTATAGGGGAAACCAGAAATTAGAATACTGGTATCTTAAGTAGGGAAATACGTGACTCTTAACCACAGTCTGGAAAAAATACCCCAAAGTGAAGGACTCAGAAGCAACCTCAAAAGTCAATGTTTTCCTTTACCTTCTTCTGTCCTACTGTTTCTCCATCTCATTTTCCTAGAGGGCTGACCAGAAAAGCTAGAATGTCTTTTCCTCAAGGCAGCTCCTACAAACCTGAACCCCTTTATTTCAAAGCCAGCCATAAGATCTAAGATCTTATGAGTTGATTTCTAGTGAGTTGATGTTTCGGCAAACATTCAGAGGACTCATGGCCCCTATGCAAGAAGAGAAAAACCAAGGTTCAGCCAGGCATGGTGATCTGTGCCTGCAGTTCCAGTTAATTAAGATGCAACATAGTACTGGAAGTCCTTGTTAGAGAAATCAGGCAAGACAAAAAATAAAGTGTATCCAAATAGGAAAAGAGAAAATCATACTATCTCTTTATGCTGATTTTATGATCTTATACTTAGAGAATCCTAAAGACTCCTTCAAAAGACTCCTGGACTTGATGACTTTGGTAAAGTTTTAGGGTAAAAAAATCAACACACACAAATCAGTAGCACTGCTGTCCACCAATAGCAACCAAGCTGAAAATCAAATCAAGAACTCAATTCCATTTATGATAGTGGCCCAAACCCTAAAATACCTAGGGATATGTCTTAAGCAAGGAGATAAAAGAGACTTAATTTAGGATTAAATTATCAAAAGTAAATACCCCAAAAGCAAATGCTCGAAAACAAAAATAAATAAGTGGGACAGCCTAATCAAGTTTAAAAGCTTCTGCAAAGCATAATAATGATAATAATAATAATAATAGTCAACAGAGTAAATAGACAATCTACAGAATAGGAGAAGATATTTCCAAACTATATAACTAACAAAGGACTAATATTCAGAATCAAAACAGAACTCAAACAAGTCAGCAGGAAAAAAAAGCAAATAGCTCCATTAAAAAGTGGGCAAATAACGCGAGCAGACGTCTCTCAAAAGAAAATATACAAATGGCCGATGAGCATATGAAACGATGCTCAACATCACTCATCATCAGGGAAATGTAAAGGAAAACCACAATAAGATAGCACCTTGCACCAGCCAGCTTGGCCACTATTTTAAAAAAAATCAAATCAAAAAACAATAGATGCTGGCTTGGATGTGGTGGAAAGGGAGCACTAATACACTGTTGGTGTGGGAGTGCAAATGAGTACAACCTCTATGGAAATTTCTCAAAAAGCTAAAAGCAGATCTATGATTTGATACAGCAATCCCACTACTAGTGTTCTGCCCAAGGGAATAGAGTTTGGTATACAAAAGACAGCAGCACTCGGATGTTCATCACAGCACCATTCACAATTGCAAAGGTGTGAAGTCAACATAAATGTCCATCAAGTGATCAGTGGATAATGAAAATGTGGTATAAACATATACCATGAAATATGATTCAGTACTGAAAAAACAATGACATAATATATCTTTTGCTACAACTTGAATGAATTGGAGAACATCACCCTACATGAGCCACCAGCAGCATGCAACCTTAACCTGGAAAAACCACTGGCATTTAACTTCAATTGGTGAGAGCATGTTCATGGGTTGCATCCAGCAAAGCTATGGGTCCAGGCTTCCCCAAAGCACTGGAAGCCTACTACTTGGACCAGGGTTCCCAGGATTCAGGACACAGAGTATAGGAGAATATTTTGGAACTTTAAAAATTAATATCTGCCCTGTTGGAATTCTGATTGCCTGGAGCTTGTTCCCTTTATTATTATTTTTAACTGACCTCTTCATTTTGGAATGGTAATGTTTACCCATTCACTGTAAAACCATTGTACTTTGATAAATGTTTTTTTAAACTCAAGTTATTTACTGACTCATAGCTGGCAGGACATAGTCTTCAGTCCCATGAATCTTTGTATGAATCTTTGAACTTTTACGTTGGTGCTGGAGCAAGTTAAGACTCTTGGGGACTGTTGGAATGAAATGATTGTATGGAAGAAGGAAATGAGATTCGAGGTCCAGGGCATAACGCCATAGTTGGGACATTTGACCCTCCAAACCTTACATTGAAGTTTGACTCTCCATGTTGGAGGTGGGACCCAGTGGGAGGTGTTCAGGTCATGGGAGAAGATGCCATCCCTGCAGTAATGAGTGAATTAATGCTCCGTTGGTGTTCTCAATAACTGCTTGTTAAGGGAGACTGGCACTCCCCTCTGCTCTCTTACTCTGTGCTCTCATCATGTGATGTCAGAAGATGCTGCCACCCCTCTTCTTCCCATTATCTCATGTGTGGAGGCACGTTGCGCCCTCACCAGAAGCAGTTTCTGCCACCCTGCTTCTTGTACAACCAGTAGAGCCATTGGCCAAATAAACCTCTTTTAAAATATAAACTACTCAGAATATGGTATCCCTTCATAGCAAAACAAGGGGGCCAGCATGTCTTAGGGGGTGGTAGTCATGATCACAACGTATGTGATAAAACTTTCCAAATCAGAGGCAACTTGGAGATTGTTGTTCCCACCCCAGTTCCTGGCGAGCATGAGGAATTCTCAGATCAGGGTAGACCTGCTTCTCCTGTTTCTCAACTTTATCTCAATAAATCCATATCTTTTCCAGCTCAAGCTCATGCTAGAGCCTAAAGGAAAGTCAATCATTTTTATAAGACCATTCTAAAATAGCCTGTCTACCTCAAAGGCTTTTTGAGCATTGAAATCCGGTCATTTGTATTTGCTAGCCAGGAGGCTCCTAATTTAGACATTCTGACAGGGCACCTTCCATTTGGAAGAGTGATTTTGGTGGTACACATGGAGAGGTGGTGACTGATCACAAGGCTGTGTAGGGAGGAAAAGCCAGCTGATGAGGAGCAAATATTTCCATAGTCAGGGAGGGCACAAGAGAGATCAGCCTGGGAAACCAGGTAGTTTAATCTTAATCTCAGTCCCATCAAGTTATAATCTTTATCATGGAAACCATGAGGCAAATTGGGACCTCCTCACTCCCAGTTGTCCCTGGGTCTGCATAATTCTGGACAGTTTGCCATTGACTACGGAATAATTCTTCGAACCTCTAACCTGGTGACCCTCAAATATGTTTTCACATTGGGCAGAAAGCCAATGGTGAGAAATAAAAGAACAACAGTCAGAGCTGTGTGACACACCAAGCTCATCTTAGCTCTCCTGCAGGCTAAGTGAGGTGACCCAAGCATGCTTCAGAAAGTGATGGAGAAACTTGACCACGGGGTGCCCTTGTTAAATGGTAGAAAACCAGAGCTTCTTTGTAGAGCAAAAGTGACACCAGAAGTTCCCTCCCACTGTCCCCCAACAAAGCCAGCTAAGTCACCACCCTCTTTTCAGCTCACAGGAAAAAGAAATAAATAGGAGTGGAGGGGCTCGGGGTTAAGATCTGTATAAGACAGTGACCCCTGTGGAGATCAGAAATGACAATTTAAAATGTTACTTTGTTTTCAAGTGACCTTGGGGAACTTTGTAACTATTCTGTTATTATAATTGGAACTATTTGCTAGAGCAGTTGTGAGGACTCACTGAATCCTTCCTGATCTGTAACCATCACTTTTGAGATCAGCTAATATTACTGACATCATTGCTACCACTGACAGCGTGGCTCCACTTGGGTGAGCTGGAGAAATATTACCTTCATTTCAATTTTTCTTTATCCTTCGCAGTCCTGAGTCATGACCAGATTTCCATGCTGTGGGAAGGAATGGTGGGCGTTAATTGTGTTATTTTCTGAAAAGGAAAAACAGATCAAAGTTTTTTTTTTCCTCCTTATTTTCTCTGGTACACATTGTTTAATGGAAAACAGGTTCCTGATGAGCATGAAAACAGTACATCTTTTTGAACGGTGCTGTGCACATGAGGCAGGAAATCTGATGTTTTCTTGACTGTTAGTAATAAGAGGTCCACTCAGGTCCACTGAGCTTGCTGGGTATTTTAGGCAGCTACCTATGAAGTTAGGACTTGTCCCCCGGCTACGTTGACCAGGAAGGCCTTCTTATGAGACCGCTTCAAAATTTGTGACCATGTACAATGCGTTGCCTTTCAGTACAATTGAGCAATAATCCTTGATCTGTTTCTGTTGTGAAAGCCAAAATGTGGGATGTCATGTTGTGGAATCTAGACACGCACTGAGAGAAAAATCTTCATAGTCTGGTGAGTAAGAACTGAGTCTGGATAGTAGGCGTTTGTCTCCTAGCACGGGAAACACCTGGCAACCATCCATCCTTACCACCAAGGTAACGTTAAGCCTTTTTCATGTGTTGTTCTTTATATTCCTGTTTAGATTTTGACATCTCAAGGCAGAAACCATATCTTCTTTCTCTGGAGCTTGGATGACATTCATGGATATGCACAACAGCTAGACCTGGATGGAGAAACGCATTGGGAGCCATGGCTATGTCAGTAGAAACATCAAATGACAAGCATAGGGGCTGCCCAGAGCCTTGGGTCTGTAAATGTGGACTGGCAGCCTCCTCGGCTGACATTGGCCAAGGAAGACCAAGGTTGAAACAGCCCAAATAAAATCAATTTTTTTAAAACACAAATGATAGTTTTTCTTCCTTATTATCTAAATTGTATGCTGGAAAGTTATGTGTACTGCGTAGAAGAGTTTTCTAGCTATTAAAACATAAACAGTCCAGTTATTTGCTGCAAGACATGGTGAAATTTCTCTCCCTGAGGACACATTGGATGAATAGCCAGAGATTCTGGGAATGCTCATTTACCGAGGACATTTGTTTTCAATTGTTTTTGAGATTCTTCTTCGTACATTTTTGTTTTTACAGATTAATGTAAACTCCTTTAATAATAAAGGTATTTCCTTACTGACGTCACATTTTAATCCTGTTGCCACCAGATCCCTTTGGCTTTCACTCATTCGTTGATTTAAATTAGCCTCCGCGTTTCCCTCTTTGCCTGAAAGGTTGCACATGTGAACACAGAAATGTGTCTTTGGTTCCATACCTTTATTTCTCTCAAATATATAGGGAAGAGACCAGAAGCAGAGAGTGTGGAAAGTGGCCAGGGCACACTAGCCACCTTCACATGACTACAGATCATCCTGTCACACAGTGATTTCAGGGGTTTTTTTATGCTGTTTATACAATTTGAGTTTCTCTCTCTCTCTCTCTCTCTCTCTCTGTCTCTCTCTCTCTCGGACACACACACACACACACACACACACACACACACACACACACACAAAACAGAAACAGAGATCACTGTTTAAATTTGTTGGGAGACTATATTTCTGGTGTGATGTGTGTTTTTTCTCATTCTCTTGGTAGTTTTTTTCATGCAAAAAAGCTCAGTTTTTATGATATCTAACTTACCTACATTTAGACCTGGGGCTACAAGACATAAGCATCTCCCTCAGGGCATCCCTAGGAGCTTTTCAGTCTTGTACACGCTGCTTGTTCTAAGATTTTCACACCCATAGCTTATTCTTTTCCTTTATCACATTGTCCAGCAGCATTAGCTGCAACCAACCAACCTCACTGTATCAACGAGTTTTCTACAAATATTCGAAAGTATCATATACAGAGTCACCAATGTCCTTGCCTTTTGCAAGTTGTTGAGTAGATTATCCAGTGCAGATATTTCTGCGCGTTTCTATAAGCTGTTTATACCATGGACTATCAGTGCTCTCTGTTATTGAAAATATCATTTTTAGTATTCTCCAGTCCATTCTATTTAGAATTGCAATTCCAGAAATCCCCCCTAAAATTCATGCAACACATTTTTTAAACTTAGTTCCTCTAGAATCACTCCTTGTGCCAAAGTCTACATGGCATGGGGTGTAGGATTCACCAGAGAAACAAAAACAAGACAGACAGAGAGAGAGAGAGAGAGACAGAGAGAGAGAGAGAGAGAGAGAGAGAGAAAGAGAGAATAAATGACATTTAATTTATTTGGGAAATTGTCTTATTCAATTAGGAGACTGAAAAGTGTCACCATATGTCATGTGCAGCCTGCAGAACTTGGAAAGCCTATAGCATGGCTATATCCAAATCTGAAGCCCTGAAAACCAAAGAAAGATCACAATCTTTCAGTCTGAGGCTGAAAGTGTGAGAACCTGGGGGGCTACTGGTGGAAGTCGTAGAGTTCAGAGACCAGGGTCCCTGGAGTTCTGACGGCCAAGGGTAGAAGAAGATAGGTGTCTATCTCCAGAAGAGAGAGAGCAAATTCGCTTTTCCTCTGCCTTTCTGTTTCATCAGAACCCTCAGTCCATAGGATGGTGCTTGTCCACGTTGGGTGAAGGTGATTTTTTTCTTAGTTGGTTGATTGATTCAAATACCAATATCATCCAAATCATCACCATGGATATACCCACAAAAAATGCCTTACCAGTTACTAGAGTACCACTTAATTCAGTCCAGTTGACACCTAAAATTAACCACCACACTTGTTATAGTCTTCATAAATTGACCTATTTATCAGCACAAAAGTAGTTCATTTTTATTATGATTCCCTTTATTGTTTCCACAGTTATTGAATTTTTTTAACACAAAAAAATGAGTAATTTTTTAATGTTACCATTATAATCGTTTTGGAGTACTACACACCTTATCCATCTAAGACAGTAAGTTTACTGTCTTATTAGGTAGATGTGTGTTCTGACTACTTCAGTGACTGGTGGTTCTCTCATGTTTCTTCCTCTTCTCAGGCCTTCCTATATCCCGAGACACATCAATATTGAAACTAAGTCAAATAGTAGCCCTAACGTGGCTTCTACATTTTTGAGTGCAAGAAAGAGTTGCACATCTCTCACTAAGAAACAAAAACTGGAACATTTTTGAGTGCAAGAAAGAGTTGCACATCTCTCACTAAGAAACAAAAACTGGAAATTATCAAGCTGAACAAAGAAAGAATGTTGAAAGCTAAGAAAGGTCAAAAGCTAGGGCTTCTACACGAAACAATTAGCCAGGTTGTGAAGGCAAAAGAAAAGTCTTGAAGAAAACTACAAGACCTAGTCCAGTGATTACATGAATAGTTAGAAAGCAATGCAGGTTTGTTGCTGATATAAAGAGAATATTTTAGTTGCATGGATAGAAGATCAAACAAGCCACAACATTTCCTTAAGCTAAAGACTATGTTTGTATGTAATACTTTTATCGCTTGCTACAGTTTTCGACTCAGTTTTATTTGGACTTATTCTAGTATAGGTATCACAGAACTCTTTTGGTTACTTATTCGTAAAATATCTATTTCTGTCTTTCACTTTCAAACTATTTATGTCCCTAGATATAAAGTAAGTTTCTAATGCACAGCATGTAGTTGAATGTAGTTCCTAAAAAATATTTTCTGAAGACCTTTCTGCTTTTGATGTGGGAGTTTTATCCATTTACATTTAAAGTACAGTCATGAGCCACATAACAGTATTTTGGTCAATGCTAATTTTTTTTTAACATGACAAACCTATGGTTACTATATTTTTTAATGTTAAGATATGCTTCACTACAAAAATACCACTGTGTTACAATTGTCAATAATATTAAGTACATTAGCATTCTATGCGTGTTTGTAGCCTAAAAGTCTACTAGGCTATACCATCCAAGTTCATGTAAGTACACACTGTAGCATTCACGAAATGATGAAATCAACTAGCAACACATTTTCCAGAACATAACGCCATTGTTTAGAGACTGTAATTAAGGACAGGGAAAGTGTTACTTCTGCCGTGTTTCTTTTTCTTTCATGCCCACAGCTTTTGATCATCATATCCTCTATTGCAATCTTTTTTATTTGCTGATGTTTTGGTTGTATCTGAATTCCCTTCGTGTTTTCTTTGTCGTGATAATGGGAATGACATGCAGCATACTATAGCTGTAACAATCTACTTTGTCATCAATGACAATTTAACTACAGTCTCATAAAAAAGCAGTTTCTCACAGCTCCGTTTCTTCTCATGTCACAATGCTGAGGTCACAAATTTATGCATTGTGTACATAGAAACACAAAATTATGCTTATTTTATATGTTTGTATTTGAAATCGTGAAGAAAAAGAGATCACAAGGCAAATTTTCAAAAATATGTGTTTTCACAGTTTGTCATAGATTTACCTTTACTACAGGTCTTCATGTCTCTGTGTGGCTTCATGACACTGTCTCACATTCTTCTATTTAAAACTGAATTACTCCCTTCAGCATTTCTTGTAGAAGAGTTCTAGTGGCCATGAACTTTTGCAGTTTTTATTGATCTCACATTGTCTTGATTACCTTCTAATGTTTGAAAGTCATTGTTGCCAAAGTATAATTTGGGGCTGACATTTTTTTCTTTTACTACATTAAATATTTCACCTTTTATGTCTTCTGAATTTTCTGGTAAGAAATCTGTAGATAATCTTCTCCAGAATCCCTTGTGCCCTGTTGGCCATGTTTCTTTTGCTGCTTTCAAGACTTTTTTTTGACTTTGTCTTTTGAGAGTTTGGTTATAACATATGTAGGCCAGGGTCTATTTGAGTATATCCTATATGCAGTTCTTTACATTTCTTGATTTTGTAGATGTATGTAAGTCATTATATTTGGGACGTTTCTGATGATTGCATTCTTCAAACATTCTCTCCACCCCCATGTGCTCATTCTTCTTCGGGAAATTCGATACAGTGTATATATTTTTGCTCGATGGTGTCCCATAGGTTTCTTAAGGTCTGTTCACATTTCTTTATTCTATTTTTTTTTTTTTGCCCTCACACTTAATAATTTCAAAAGACTTATCCTTAAGTATGCTGATTATTTCTTCTTCCTGCTCAAACCTGCTGTTGAAGCCCTCTGGCTTGTTTTTCAATTCAGTTATATTTTTCAGCTCCAAATTTTTAGAAATAATTGCTATATCAGTATTTTTACTTAGTTCACATATGTTTTTTAATTTTCTATAGTACTTTGTCCATATTTTTTTTAGAGTATATTTAAGATAGTTTTTAAAAAAGTCTCTTCTACTAATTTCAATGCCTGTGCTTTTTCAGGAATGGCTTCTGCCAATTTATCCCCTTTATTATAATCGTATTTTTCTGTTGCTTTGTATGCTTTTGTTTCTTTCTCTTTTTTTGTTTTTGTTTTTGTTTTTTTAAAGTTGACCCTCAATAAATCATTAAAAGTTAAAACGGAAAGAAAATTTGTCTTTTTACCTTTTTATCAGCAAATTAATTTTGTTTCTGCTATATTTTCACTGCAACAGAAATATACATTTCTGATGAAGTTGC
>CAUYQG010219335.1:0-35023 GCA_963574415.1 Tarsius wallacei | reverse complement strand
ACTTGGTTTGGTGGAATAGGAAAAAAGGTAGAATAAGTTGTTTTTACAGCTAGAGGAGTAAACAGATTATTCAATACTTGAGCTGTGAAATGGTATACTGAAGAAGCCAAGGCACATTATCTTAAGCTCAACAGAGAATAGTTAACCATTATGAATTTTTATAGCTCCTCAGGATGCTAAGATTTTTGTGTGAGACCTAGTTCCTCTAGTTGAACTAGTTGGGGCAAAGACAGCAAGCAGACCCATGTGGCTTGTTACTACAATCTAGAAAAATCTTCTTGACCACCAAGACTTTCACTAAACTTCAGTTCTGTTACACAGGAACCTATTCCATTACTCCTCTAATCATTTAAGAGTCATCTAAACAATGATACATTTGCTTGTTTATTTCATTTTTTTTTTTTTTAGTCAGGGTTTCCCTCTTATTCTTACTCAAGGCAGGAGTATAGTGGCATGGATCACTGAGCACCGCAACCCTGACTTCCTGTTCTTAGGCAATCCTTCTTCCTCAGCTTCCTGAATAGCTGGGACTACAAGTGCACGCCACCACACCTGGCTAATTTTTTGATTTTTTTGTAGAGATGAAATCTTACTTTTTGTTCTGGCTAGTCTCAAACTCCTGAGCTCAAGCAATTCTTTTTCCTTGGCTCCTCAAAGTGCTGGGATTACACGAGTGAGCCACCACTCCTGGCTCAAAAATGATAAATTTATTATGCAAGCATTTAAAAAAATTCTTGTCTAGAAATTGTCAAGGACACACGTTTTTCTTTTCTAGTATTTTACTATCACATGGTGGGAAGAGAATAGCAAATGTAAACGCCCTGTTAGTTTCATAGTATAAGTCTCTAAAACCACTTTCTACAATAAATTTTTTAAAGAAAAAAATATTGTCTAAGAGTTAAGACATTCCAAATTCCTATAATTTAGGAATTTTATGTTTTACAAAACTTGAGTAAACTAATTCAAGGACCAAGATACTTGCTTTAATTGATTTCCTACAAGTATTCAAGTAGGATACACTGTTTTGGACTCATTTCCTGGAAAAATAAATTTTTAGCCACTCAATTATATATTAATTTGTAAATTTAAAAATGTTATTGAAATTCTATTCTTTGTCATATATTGTATTAAGTACTATAAATATACTTGAATAATCCATAACTCAATGCTTTCAAATTTTGGTTTGATAGATTAAAAGCACAAGGATCTCAAAAGATATGAAAATTGATGATTAGAGAACAAATTTCGTTAAAAGAGAGACCCACAAGGAAGGAGTGAGAGATGGGGAGAATCAGGGAATGGTTCCAAGTAAATGGAACAATTGAACAAAAGCCGAAGATTCATGTCAAAGTATAGTGGAAGATGGGTCTGAGAATCACAAGTAAAGAGCATATCATGCTAGATTCTGACAGGCTAAGGAATCTGGACTTAATCTTGTAAACGATGAAACTTTGAGGAAGTATATATGAAGAAAAGAATTATGTTTTACATCACAAGCATTGGGTTTTAACAATATCATTATGACTTCAATGCAAATACAAAATAGAATTAGAGGTGGGTGCTATGGTTTGAATGTTTGGGTCCCCCCGAATTCATATGTTGAGATCTTAACCTCCAAGGTGATTGTATTAGGAGATGGGGATTTGGGGGAAATGCTTAGGTCGTGATTGTGATTAGGTGACTAGCTTTTCCCTCATGAACAAGATTACTGACCTTATAACATCAGCCCAAGGGAACACTTTTGTACCCCATACAATGTGAAGAAATTGCTAGAAAATATCTCTAAACCAGAAGGCAAGACATCACTAGACACCAAATCTGCCAGTGTGCATCGATCTTTAACTTCCCAGCCTTGAAAACACATTAAATTTCTGTTGTTTATAAGCTATCTAGTTACAGCATTTTGTTATAGCAGCCAAAACAGACTAAGACAGTAAGTATGAATGAAAATTGAAAGCAGATATAGGAAACTGTTGCCAAACTCCAGATAAGGAGTGATGGGAGCTTGAACTAAAGCAGCTTAAATATTGTTTAAGAGTTAACACAATAAAGTAAGTTTGGTGGACATTCTTGAGAGAGAGACTGCAGAACTTGTCAGTCAATTTAATCCAATCAGAGAGAAAAAAGCATAAGAAAAATCAGATGACTGACATTTTTAGCATGAGTGACTAGCACAATCACGATGCCATTTGTTGAAACAAGACAAACCTTAAGATACGGTATTTACAGCCGGACTCGGTGGCTCAGCCTGTAATCCCACGCTTGGGAGGCCAAGGTGAGTGGATTGCCTGAGACTGCGAGTTTGAGACCCGCCTGGGCAACTTGGCGAGACCTCATCTCTACAATAAATCAAAAATTAGCCGGGCATGATAGCGCGTGCCGGTAGTTCCAGCTACTTGGAAGGCTGAGGCGGAAGGATCGCCGAAGCCCAGCAGGTCGAGGCTGCAGTCGCTGGAAGCGGCTACTGCACTCCAGTCTGGGTGACAGAGTGAGACTCCAACTCAAACAAACAAACAAACAAACAAAAAAAGATATGGTATTTTAATAAGAGAAATAACAGTGGTGACAATCAGGCAGCTGGTCATACAGGTCAAACAAACCGATTCAAATTAGGTAATAGAAAACACTGCATCTTTTCGGCATGGTTTAAATTTTCAAATTTTATTTTATTTTCCCAAGTCATTGGGTCATATCACTAATTTAGACAACAAACTATGAATAAAGACTTTTTGGATTTTAACATTCAAGTTATTACACATTTTAAAAACTGTGGATTTTCTTCTTTATGTAAGTTTCTATGATACAAATTAGGGTTTTAAAAAGTTGAATTGGAGAGCTTTTCAGAAAATGTCTTTTAACAAGTGGATGACTACTATATCATTACATATGAATGTATACATAAAAATGTAGTACTTGTATTTTTAGAAAAATTTTTTTCTTGTTATGTAAGAATTTTTGTTTATCTAGTCCAGTTTAGAATAATAGAATGCAGAATTGCATGTAAATTAACATACCAATCATCAAGTACTTTATATGCCATTTTTGTTCAACTTCCCTGCTCCCATTACTACTATGTCATGAAAAGATTAAGTACCTTCCCCAGGGTCACAGACCAGTAAATAGAAACAGTATACAAACACAAATTGGCCTGACTCCAAAGACAACCTCCATATCCTAGCAAATTCAGGTTGTGTTTTGTGCTCTACTATGTCATATATAGGCTATGTATAGGAGGGACCCCCAAAAATCCTGAAATCTGCTTACAAAAAATTGTGTATTTATTCTTATGTGTTTAAACTTCAGTCACCTTCAAAGTACTCTTTATTTGATGCGATACACCTATTGAGATGCTTTTTCCATGGCTTAAAACAGTTTTGAACTCATTAATTTTGATGCCTTTTAGTGCTTCTTCCAGTTTTTGTTTCACCTCTTCCATGTTGGCAAAATGTTTCCCTTTGAAGACTTTTTCCAACTGAGGAAACAAAAAAAATGTTGCTCTGGGCAAGATCAGATGAATGGGAGTGTGGGCATAGGGGTCATGCCATTTTTGTTCAAAAACTGCTGAATACTCAGTGCAGGTACACGCATAAGTCACCCATTATGAAATGAGCAAACATGTTGAAAGAATCTCCAAAAAAAAATTCAATGAAGCCAAATGCAGCCTCTCCAGAATGCTAGGTGGCACACTGATACTGATGGGTTCCTAGAACACTTCCCTAGTGGGGAAAGTCCAAACTGCAAGAGGCCTGTCTTCCAAAAAATAATTCCAGGTTTGTTTTTTTTTTCTTGGTCTCCCTCATATATGGGATATTGCCTTTTTCCTCTCTGAATTCTAGTTATCTCACCTTTAAAAGAAAAACAATCAGAGATTCCACCCAACAGATAAATTATGAAGTTGAACTGCTAATTTATGCAATAAATCTTTAAAAAGTGCTATAAGATAATATCTAATATGGAAAAACATTCCATATATGGTAAACAATGAAATTTTTATTTCATCTTTTGGCAGTAAAGGTATTTTCTAAAAAATGTACCTTAAAACAATTCCTTAATCAAAGTTTGCCTTGTGTTGTAACATATAAGATTCACAGTCTCGTGACTACAGACTGATCTAGGATTAAAAAGAAAGGATATCACTATACCACAGAAATGTTAGCTACAAATGCAAGCCATATATGCAATTTCAAGTTTCCTAGTAGCCACATTTTAAAAAGTGAAAATAAACAAGTATAATTAATTTTAGTAATATATTTTGTTTCAAAATAATATTATTTCAAGGTATGATTTTATATAACCAAATAATATAAATATAGACAATATAAATTTATTATGCAGACAATATAAATTTATTAACGAGAATTTACGTTCTTTTTTTCATTCAAAATCTTTAAAATTCTGTGCATATTTTATACTTACGGTGAATCTCAGTTCAGACTAGCCACATTTCAACCGCAACGGCCACATGTGGCCAGTGGCTGCCATATGAGACAGTACAGTTCTATAGGACTGACAATAGTCTATGAAGTTCTCTATCACAAGAACTCTGCTCAAAACGAATGCTCTGTGTTCATAAACAAGGACATTCAGGTATCTGTTATAAAGCTAGCAAAAGGAAAAAGAACAGAGTGAGACTTAGAAAGATTAATAAAGTTCAAGAGACACACAGAAAGAAGATAGGGAGTCAAAACTATGAATCAATAAAAGTCATCCATGTTCCATGAAAAAGCAGAAGGAGAGTACAGAAAAACAGTCAGTAAAAACAACAGCAAAAGCCAGGCTTGGTGGCTCAGCCTGTAATCCTGCACCTTGGGAGGCTGAAGTGAGTGGATTGCCTGAGCCCGCGGGTTCAAGACCCGCCTGGGCAACTTGGCGAGACTTCATCTCTACAATAAAATAAAAAAATTAGCCGGGCATGGTAGCGCGTGCCTGTAATTCCGGCTCCTCGGAAGGCTTAGGGAAAGGATCGCCCAGCAGGTCGAGGCTGCAGTGGCCGGGAGGGGTCACTGCACTCCAGTCTGGGTGAAGGAGTGAGACTCCAACTCAAAAAAAACAAACAAACCAAAACAAAAACAAATAAACAGTTAAACCAAATATAGATAGAGACCAAGACAAAGGAAAGTTGAATCATAATAACATCAGATTACTGATAATGTCATTTGCCCAGTAAAACTATTATATAAGTTAAAATGTTATTTTAGTTCACTATGAGGCCTGGCAACATCGCTTATAAATAAGATTGCTATCTTTCTTCATTACATTTCCTTTGAACACACTTGCATCACCTTGTATCTGCATTATGTCAAACAGAAAGCAACTTTATTTTGCCTTCTACTGTCCCTTTAAATTTATTTATTTATAGAGTATTTTTCCTCTGGTCTTGAAAACATAAATGTAACTAGCAATCTGACTTCCTTGATCATTCTTAGACGATGAAAGATGCTGTGGTTCTTTCAGATTACTATTACTTCCATAGTTGAAATATTTAGTCCCAGAAAAATAATCAAAATTCCAATTTTTTTTTCCTGCTTCCTGTAGGAAACCTGTAGTCAGAAAAAATGGGTTTTATTGTCCTTCTCCACATCCACTAATTTTCTATCCCTTGTTTCCCAACTTGCTAAATACAGTCTTGTTTTACTTTTTATCTCTAGAGTTGAATCAAAGTAGAGAGAAACATGGGAAGAACAGCAGGACGTTTTTGCTGAATG
Source organism: Tarsius wallacei (assembly GCA_963574415.1). Classification (NCBI taxonomy): domain Eukaryota; kingdom Metazoa; phylum Chordata; class Mammalia; order Primates; family Tarsiidae; genus Tarsius; species Tarsius wallacei. Next base: position 29,318 of record CAUYQG010219335.1, on the reverse strand, counting down.
TTTATTATAATAAAGTATTGACTTCTCTGAGATTGTCAAGTGTTTAAAATGGACTCTTCTTCCTCTTTTTGTCACTTTTGTGGATTCTTCAGATACACCCATCTGCCGTCCAGAGATGTGGGTCTTTCTTAGCAAAGGTTTTCTCTGACATGAGTACAGGAGATTGCCTTTGAGTCCTTGGAAAGCCTTTGACATTGTGTCATTTACTTCCAGCTTCTTCTCAATTAGGTTTTTTCACCATGCCATGATCACTGATATTAACCTGAGTGAACTAAATACATTGACCCCTTATTGAAAAGGGCTTTACTAATGGAACTGATATTGAAAACCCCTGCATGAAGGTTGGATGGGCACTGTTAAGGTTTGTCTTTATTCACCTATCCACTTTCTTCTCCCGTGGTTCTAGCCTCTTCTAATTGACACTATAGTTATACATGTTAATGTATTAGATCACCACCTGAGCCCTTTCAGGGGTCTTTACTCAACTTGCATGCCATTTCTTTGTTCCGTTATATGTTGACTTTTAAAGATTGATTCTCAAAGGGCAATTGAATTTTTATATCCTAGTTTCTGAGGAAAATACACACACACACACACACACACACACACACACACACACACTAAGCTTTAGCTTTGGATATTTTAAGCAAATTCTATGACAATGTGCATGTTGTTTTTCAGTACTTTGCTCTTCCTGTTCTGCATATTAAGAACCTGATGCTCAGAGAAACAATTTTTTAAATGTCCTAATAAGCAAATCATGAATATTTAAACTCATACTGAGATTTTCTTATGTTCCTTTTTCCTTGAGTCTAACGTAAAATATGCCATACATTCAAATGTTGGCTTACTGAATATTCCATACAGTCAAATACTGGCTAAATAGAATGACCAACTTATTTCTACTTGAGCTGTCACTTAGAAAATGCAGAAACAAATATTGTTGCTTGGGTGACAAAAAAATTTTTTTTAAATAAAGCTTCGAACTGTAGAGTTGAAAAAGAGTTTGCAGATAAATTTACAAATGTTAGCACTGTGTGTATACATTTCTGTGGTTTAGAGGACACTTTTCTAAGTAGATTTTAAAAATTCAGCCTGCCTCTGAAATCACTAATTTTCAAGTCTTCTAAATGGTTAGAACCACTTTAGAAATGCACACTGGGTTTCAAAGATATAATCTCTGAACAGACCTTATATGCCTGGTGTGGTGTTAACTGGGTCACACGCCAAGCTGAAGAAATCCAATTGCATCTTACAGAGGACACAGAATATATATATATACACAGAGTATATATATACTTGCAAAGTCGAGTGTAGATACCAAAATAATTGATCTGATAACGCAGATAAAACACACTGCTATTAGACCAAGCCAAGTAATTTAAGTATGAATAATATTTTAGTATTGAATTTTTGGGATAATTGAGTGTCATAAGCCTCCATTCAAATTTTACCGTTGATACTGTATAAGAACCCTTATTAATCAGAAATGACTTATTACTAGTAATGTTTTCTTTGGTACATAGATGAAAATCATAATATTATTCTAAAATTTTGTCATTAAAATATTAGAAATACTATTTGTTGAGTTTTTCTGCTCTTATCTGCAGACCAGCAGGACTTTTTTTTTCATCTCAGATACATTCTAAATTGGTCCCTATCTCTATTTAGTACTTTTGCTCTTGTAAACCTTACAAGCATTTTTAATTGGTGCTTTTAAAACTTTTCCTCACCCCATTGGTGATATATTTTCTAAACAGAATGAATAAAATAGCATGCAGGTCTTATAGCCTTTGAGATTATTGCCACCCTACCCCCCATTCCTGACATGATAAATACATTAGAGAGTGTTGGAGCCTTTAAATTAACAAAAGGTTAAATAAAATTTTATGATCTCCCTTGCTGATATCCTGGCTAGTACCACAATTTTCAGTAAAACATCATTAGAAAAATTACCCTCTAATGCATGATTGTAATATTATGATGGGAGAGTTGTAACTTAGAAGCATCTCTTTAAATAGACTGTTAGCCTCAAAAGCCTTAAAAAGCAAGTGAATTTCTTCTTTCTGGGATTGCTGAGAAAGATTTTCAGAAGGGCCCAGAAAGTGAGACAAAGTTAATGTCTTTTGTGGACCCTTTTCCATTAACTTAGTAAGCCGGAGGCATCAGATGCAAGACCTTGTTTTGTTAAGTTATATCACTATAGTCTTGCAAAATATTTTAATAAATTTAGTTCACTTTAAAGAGCCAAGAAGTACCTGTGAGTGGATAGAAGAAGTGGCTTAAAGTTTAAACTCAACATATGTGTATAAACCAAATTCAAATTTTACCATTTCCTTCCTAACTCCTTTCCCAGGACCACTGTAAAGATCTCTGAGTCAGTTTAGGCTGTTTAAATGGAAAAGATTGTTGAATAATATACATGACAAGGATTTGAGAAATTACTAGCTAGATGCAGGTAATATAAAAAAGTTATCCTCCTAACACAGCAAGGCAAACCTTACCATCATCTTTTTCTTTAAAAAAATTAATATAGTTTTCAAATTTAATTCTTAAAAAAGTTATTTGGCAACATAGTCTATGTTTTTGTTTGACTGTCCACCTTTCCTTTGTCCATATAGACAAAGAAAAAAAGAAATTTCATCCTGTTTTTGCAAGATGTTTCTACCTGAACATGAGCATCTGTGTTAAGGAAAGCACAATTTGGAGCCTAAGTAGGTTTGTTCCAGTCTAAGAACTTCTCTGCTCACAAAACAGCAAGTTAGGAGGCTTATCTTTATTATGAAATTCAAATTTTTATAGAAAAAGAAGGTAGATTTATTAATCATTTAAAAATGCTGCCGCAATAAAAGAATATGTATGAAAGTAGCCTAGTTTTAAAGGTTCAGGCTCTTCAAAAGAGAATCATTTGAAATATGTATTCTAGAAACTCAAATGTATCACTGGGAGTAATGAACTTTTATCCCAGAGCAACTGTAAAAGTCAGTCAGCTTAATTCTCTTGTCTTGCTTTTATTAAGCCTTTAAAGCACTTATCAAAAATAAGGTAATATATTTCTCTTAACAACCCCATGAGCCTTGGTTATTCACTCTCCACTGACAAGAAAAGGTGAAGACAAAAAGTTAAATGCCTTCGCTAAGGTCACATGCAAAATAGGGAAGGGCAAGCTAAGGGTACAGACAAATCCCTAATTTATTGCCCAGGAATCCTTCCAAGAGAGCTTAAAATCATATTATTTTTTTCCATAAAGATATCAGACTAATCTTCAGATGTGTAGTCTTAACCAAAGACTCAAGATAGGATCTTAAAGAGACAAAGACAATAGTTAATTGTCTGCCTGAAGTGACTTTTATTTGGTTCCAAAGACTTCAGTGAGACTACAAACCGTGCCGAAGACATTTTTGCACAATCAGTAGGAATGGGAGGCAATTTGATTTCCATATTAAGATCAGTAGGATTGTTTGGCCTTGACAGACAGTGCAAAGATATTCAATGAAATACATATGAACTACGCAACTTTTACTGCTTTCTTTGTTAACATTTTCACCACCAATAAAGCAGCGTTGAATGACATGCCTTTGAAAGAAATAGTTGTTACAACTAGGAAAAATGAAGAGAAAGAGAGAGAGAGAGGAGAAAAAGGTGGTAGAGTAGGGGAATAAAAAAAAAGAGCTGAACAACTGCAAGAGATTGTCTACGTACACAGAAAGATAGAAGTGAATTTTCATTTAATATTTTGGCATTGTTTCACCACATTCCACTCTAATTTATAAATTTTCACTGTACTTGCAAATGCCCTTTTGGTTTAGATTTTGACATTGTGAATCTATAACCCCATTAAGAGAATATATGTGATAAAATTTGTAGTATTGAGGAAGAGTAGGAAAAACAAAAGAAAGAAAAGAGAGAGAATTAGAACATGTCAGAATAATCTCTACCATTTATTGAGGGCCTACTATGTACTAGGCATTCTAATAGGCATTTTCCACATATTATTTTTATTATCAAAACTCCATACTAAACAAATCAATTCTTAATACTATCATGAGAAATATAACTTTTCCATCCCTCCCCCACCTCTTTCTTTCACTGTTGAGGAACAAAAGACCTTAAAGATCAAGTAACATCCAATTTCTACATAGCTTGAAAGTGATGGAGGTGGGATTTGAAATTAAGCTCATCTCGTTATGTTTTTCTTCTTATACCACTTAATGTCAAACTTGTATTTAGGTCATAATCATAAAATTAATGGAAGTAATGAAGAGTGGACTGTTAATAATAATCTGTGTAACCCATCACAAATTAGGTTGCTGTGTTTTCACTTTTAGATACCTAGCATGGTCATATCATGGATAATTTACCGAGATCTTTGTTCAGATGCTGGAGGAGAAATATCAGGACAATAAATACTAAGGGTACATGGTTTATGAAAGGATATTGTCAATAAAAACTCTCTATATGATATTTTATTCATAATCTAGTAGGAAGTTCATTCCAGAGATGATTAAGACTTAAGTCAATAAATAACCTAAGTCAATGAATAGCCCTTCCTGTCAGAAGATCAAAGGATTCAGGAACATCTGCCATTGCCCTCACTGACAATAGTTACAGGGTATCCAGTATAAAGTAGGTTTCTAATACAATGCCTGGCAAAAAGATAGGTCCCAAATAAAATACTTATTGAATGAGGTAATTAATGATTATAGTTTTTTAAAAACTGCAAGTGAAACTTTGGCTTTATCTACAACCTGGCAAAAAACGTGATTCAGTGATGTCAAAATGTCTTTCTTTATACATTTTCCAACATTGTCATAACAAGTGATCCAGGAGAAACCAGCAACAACTACCAAATGGCCTACTTTAAAATTTACTGTAGTGTGTATTAGCTTATTGGATTACATGTACTTTGAGTCTGCATTCTGGTAATCTTATGGAAACATTACCTTTTCTGCTAAACTATCAAATACTTGAAGATGTAGAGGTTTGCAGATGAAACAGGAAAACCCTTGCAGAAGGATTCAGTTAAAATGGCAGTCATTTATTGTTACAAAATACCTGTGTCCTTGATCAAGTCACTGTACCTATCTGTGACCTTAGACTTAGGAAAATAAAGGGTTTGTGCTAAAAGAATTGTTATTTTCCACCCAGTTTTCATCTTCCTTGGAGTATATAGTTTAAGAAGAAACTGATGTGTTTTGTTAATAGAGCCTCTATATGTGTTCAAATGAAAATATTACTCTATGCCTCAGCCTTCCTTGAAGATAGGAATAATCAATTAAATCTAAGCGGTTTTTGGGAGAGGCATCCAAACATCTCATTTTGCCTCTCTGTATTGTCTCCTGTTTCTTGCCTGGAATTTTGTTGCAAAAGCTGATGCTCCAGAAGTCATATATATATAAGGTATATCATATATACCTTAAGGGTAGGGAAAACAAACTAAGAAATGATAGATGAACCCTGGAATCTTAAGGGCTTCCTAATGCTCTTATGCCAGTCCTGAACTGATGTTGAGTTTTTTAATATTTGTGTTTATTAGTTTTATCTGTAATATGAACACAAAGTACTCTGGATAAGAGACTGAGTTCTTATTAATTATCTCACAGTAAATAAGTCTATCACCCCACTCCCCTTGGCCCTAGACCTTACCTTGAGGGTGACTTAGTGAAAGCCAGGTCAAATATTCTATGATAGTAGCTGGTTACTCCATAAGTAAGGAACAGACAATACCTTTTTATCCATTTATGGTCTGAAAAAAGACAGCCATCTTCTCTTGAAAGGAGAGGAAAAAAATTTGCCGATGGGATGATGATCCCTTTGAGATGGAATAGAAAAAATCCTGAGGTTTCCCCCTAAACCTTTGAAATCTAAATACTCATACGTCTTTCTGGGGGCCAGATAAACCACTGGGTATTTTTCACAATTCCTAAGATATAAAGATGTCTCTAAGTTCTGTGCTTTATCTCTTCAAAATGGAAGTACTTAGGGAGATATTGCTTCAGTCTTCCTGACACGTTGGATCTTGACTTAAAAACCTAGTCCAGACTGTAATCATTGGACTCTCTCTCAGATCAGAACAATCAAATAGACCAATGGCTGTGTATTTTATTCTCAAAAGTGAAGAGGAAAATATTCCTAGGGAAAGTGAAAGCATTGTATGTATTGTATAAATGTCTGTGACTCGGGAGGTTAGGACTTTTTACAAGAGTACTGAGAAATACAGAAATCTTTTATTTCTCTACAATGGTCTACATCTAGACTTCTGCCAGAGAAAATAAACCCTATGTTTAAGCCATTGTAATCACATCTCTTTTATTAACATCAAAACACAACTTCTAGTTGACATAATGTTTTACTTTATAGTATCAAAAATTTAGATGAAATTCAGCTCTCAGCTCATAGGACTAGTGATCATCATAGTGCTAAAAACATATGAAGCAATCAGTCCTGGATTGTTGAATACATGGAAAAATTAATGATTTAATTAAAAAAACAATAGAAGTCATCCAAAATAGCCCACATTACATATCAAAAAAATGGAAGGGTCTAGGACTCAATATGACTGCTGCCTAGATGGTACTGTTTTTACTGTCCTGATTGGATTGTCCTTGCTGCCCTTGTTGTATTTCAATTTTAACCCTACACATATGCTTTTCTCTTTGGGAACATTTAATACTTCCATCTCCAATATTCATCTAATTTAAGAGTCAGCTTAAACATAGCTTCTTCAGGGGCAGGTTGCAAGGTTATCTTGACTAAGTTAAATTATCTTACTATTTATTCCTTTAGCACTCTTTATTTAACTTTTTGCAGCACTTACCATATTAAAATTGCCTATTAAAATGGACTATTATCACAGCTGGTTTCAAAGCTCAGTGAGGACCAGCGACATGCTCAAATTACAATTGATTAAATTTCCAGTATTTAGCTCAGTGCCTAACTTCTTTATGTTAAAAAAAAATTATTTTTTTCCACATCTCTTTCTTTTTTTCCCTTTCTTTTTCTTTTCTTTTCTTCTTTTTTACAAAATGTGAATCATAATTTTCTAACAATAGTCAGCAAATGGTCTGCTATAAGTTTGTTGGCATTTTTCAGAGTTCATTATTTTCTAGCCATGAATCATTGTCCTATGGTTGTCTACTTTGTGACATGGCAGTGCACAAAATTATACTCTGAAAAAAAAAGGGGGGGAGAGACAGGAGTAAATGATACAGCCCTAGAGAACTGATTTCCTGCTTCAAATACATTTCCTGATTGAAGATTGCACACCTAGGAGGTGAGATGAGAGAGCTATTTTATAAAAGTGTCCAGCAGATGTACTGCAGTAATTCCCACTGTATTCATCATTTACTGAATTGCTCACACACCAGAGGTATAATCCAATGTAAATGATCTCATCACCCATCAGTATGAGGGCTCACAAATTCAACTTGGCCTCAAGCTAAAACTTGACATTTCAAGGTTCTCAAATCCACAGTAAGTAAGCGGTATATTGATGACTTCCAAACGACTCTTCTGAAACAGCACCAGCTTTTGAGAAATGCAGGTGTTTGGGATCTAGAAATAGAAGTGGCCAGCTGCCCTTGAGGTACTTGGGGCACAGTTCCATGTTTCCTACCCCTGATTTGGCCCTGAGAAAGGAACATTTTGTGCAGAAGATAATGGAGTTGATACCATTTGCATTCTGCTCATACAAATACCAAAGAGTGAAATTTAAAAGGTTCATTTTAAAAGTATCCCTTCTTGCAGTTTCACTGGCATTGCTGTATGTGGAAGACATAAGGCATTCTCATGCTGTGAAACCAGAAGAACACTGAGACTCACCAGATTGACAGGGAATTGAGAGGTTTTGATAAAAATAAAAACTCCAAATAAAAAGTTGTTGGACCTGACATAAGTCCACTAGCCTTTTTGAGTCTGTGTTGCTTGAACTATGACAGGAGAGAACCAGGCTAAATGGTTGTAAATAGTCTTTCTGTGTTTAACATATTCTGATTTCACGATTGTGGCTAAGATTACATTCAAAAATATTTTTCTGAGTGACATTATGGATCACCTCCTCCATTAATTCCATGTAAATTGTATTTATGGGGAAAAAAAACTTGTTTGTAATATATATCTGCAATCTAGGACTTTCTGTACCACAACACTTTCTAACTGTGTGATCTTGATCAAAACACTTATTCTTAAGTTTCAGATTTTTTGACTGTAAAATGGAAACAATAATAACTCTATAAGGTTAGTTTAAAGATAAAAACTAGATGCTATTAAAAAATGCCTGGAGATAACTAATTTTTCAAAAGATGTTAATTCTTTCTTTGACATCATTCCTTTAACAGCTTACATTTTCAAGTACCTAAAATATATATAAAAGCAAAATTAGAATAAATACATTTTTATTACATATTTAACTTCTTTTTCAAGTGGCTTCTGGGTCTTTCCCATCGTAAGCTGCATTTTCTTTCTTCCTTATTTACCCCTGGTTATAAATTATAGCATTATTTTATTCTACAATGTTATGCTACAGTGTTAAACTCATCATTCCTGACTGCAAATTACCAAAAATCAACTTGAATTACCTAAAACAAAAGAGGAGCAGTGTTTATTGGGATGACATTTCAGGCCTGACAAAGAAAAATCAATAGGTACTAAATAACCTAAGACCAGTGGTTTTAAAATCTCTCTCTCTCTCTCTCTTTCTTCCCCAACACCCAACCCTATCCCCTGCCCCTCTACCAGCAGTGATGTCTTATCTTCTGGATCTCCAAATTGTAGTGAACAAGGCTGCTGGCAATTCTGGTCATATTCTTATAAATACTCAACCAAAAAATAGAACTCTTTTTTCCTAGTTTTAGTATTAGAAACAAAATTGCAAAGCATCCTAACTGATCTACGTTGATCACATGTCTACTATCTGGACCAATCACAGAAGTCAGAATAGTGATCTTGTCATTGGCTCAACCTGAGCTATACATACCCCACAGCAAGTGGAGGGCGGGGTCTGTTACCATAAGAGGTAAGCCAAAATGTGCAAGATAAATAAAATTGTCAGGTATTTTTTTTATAGATTTCATAAGTAACTACGTGCAATCCTAGCTGTGGGCTTATAGGAAAATTTAAAAAATGTGAATCAAATGAAATAATTTATAGGAATCATATATTGTACAGTCTCATGATTTGAAAGGGTGTTACAGCTGAGGTGAAGCATGGATGTAAAATTTTCATGTTTGCTATTAATTTTTTTTTATTTTTTGATATGGCAAATCGGGGGGGAAGAACTATAGATGGCTATTTGTAGAAATGTGACTTAATTTCAAGGACATAAAGACCATTTTACTTCTTCAAATGTTTTTACACAACCATCTAAATTCTCTCTAATGGATGCATCCAACAGTTATAGTTTTACATGAAATAAAGACTATCCTGGAGGATCTAGATCACTGAGAAATTCAAATAAAGGTAGAAACAATTGAGGTAAATTTTCTTCCAAAAGTAAGTACAGATAAAAGAAAGAGAAGAGTCTATATAGGGTTTTTGAAAAGGCAGTAGTATGAGGTATACAATTAAAGACATGATTGAAGATTTGAATGGAAATAGAAAAGACTATCTTATTAATTGGCTGAAAATAGTTCAGTCCATTAATAACCAAGGATGTACTGAGGTTTCTAAAACTATTGCTCGTTTTCTAATTAAACCTAAAACTATTCTTGTGAAGTGCCTGGGAGCCAGTAGTAATTATCCCCATTTTGTGAATAAAGGAACACAGCATCTGAAAGGTGAAGCAGTTTAAGGGTAGAATCAAAGCAGTAACACTTGAGAATAGTCTCAGAAGATGATGAGTAGAAAGCGCCTTTTTTTTTTTTGCATGTGGAGAAATCAATAAATAGACAAGTCTGCTGGAATATAGCAGAGAGAAAGTTGGAAGTAGAGAACTTAGATTTACGTGCAGTTTTCCAACTCACAAAGACCAGAACTTTGGCAAGTCACTTTCACTTTGTGATCATTATCTATGAACTGGAAATAGCAATAATTATTTTATAGCACTGTGGAGGAATGGTGATGGAGAACTCACGATTCCTCCTTTTCTTGCCCACACTTTCTGTAATGAGAGTGCTCATCTTCGACCAGGGCCAGGAAGTTATTTTAGGACTCAATTTCAGGAGGTGGCACTTCCTAAAGATTCACAAAATTTAATGCTCATTAATGTTACAGCTTTCTAACCTTGATCTGAGCACTCTAAAGTTTGTAGTCTACCTATTGAAATAGAGAGATCTCTGGCCAAAGTATATTTTCCGTTCTATTTTAGAACATTTGAGACAGTTTAAAAAATAATCTAGGAAATTCTAAGTCGATTGTCTTGAACTTTCTATTTTACAGAAAAAAAAATACTGAGGTGCAGAGAGGATACATGACATGCCCAACTTAGCAGTAAATTAATAAGAAGATTAAGACCAGATTTGATAGCACTATAAGATTGTTGCTCTATCACATATAACTTTATATTTTTAAAGATAATCATCTTCCAGGTTTAGGAAAGGAAGACAGTTGAAGTTCCCTAGGCAACCCAAAAAATAAAAGTTCAGGGTAGGCTGCCTGAGCCAACTATATTCCCCCTTAGTAAAAGATAAACTGAAAAGAAGTCTAAAATATAATATCTATAGTTCCATACTCCACAGTACAGAAAGCAGCATAGAAGAGAGCTAGAATTATGCTGAGATACTAACAAAAAGTCTGGCACAACAGCCAAAGAATGTAAGCCACACAGACACAGATTCCATTGTATGGTACAGCCCAGCACTTTTTGTGGCCAAGGTGAGGGGATTGCCTGGGCCCAAGGGTTCAAGACCAGCCTGGGCAACTTGGTGAGACCTCGTCTCTACAACAAATCAAAAATTAGACGGGTATGTGTCGTGTGCTTGCAGCTCCAGCTACTTGGAAGACTGAGGCAGAAGGATCGCCTGAGCCCAGCAGGTGGATGCTGGGGTGACCATGAGTGTGCCACGGCACTCCAGTCTGGGTGACAGAGTGAGACTCCAATTAAAAAAAAAAAAGAATTTCACTTATGATTTGAGGTCGACGCTTTGAGCAGCAATGTTCATTTGTGTTGATTTCTCTCTCATATGCATATCTTTCCTTCAGAGCCCTTGAGAAGTGAGTCAATATCAAGATTCAGGTAATCCTTGATCCCAGAACTAATACCAACTTAAAGTCAAACACAGAGCGAACATACACAAAAAAACACTTGTAAAATGTAAGGCCTTAAACTTTACACCTAAACCCAGGCTTTGCCTTAAACTTTTTCAGTTCTCTTTATAAGAAAGATAATGAGACTTTTTCATTTCTTTTAGCATTTTCATACTGAGCCAAGTGCAGTTCCTCTACTCAGGGAGTCCTGACTGAATGGATACTCTCCATTATAACAGAATCAAAGCAAAAAGCTGGTAAACCATGTTAATAAACCAAACCTCCAAGTAGGATGATCTACCAGCAAAATAGTTTCCAAAGATGACATCATGTTTTGAAAAATTAATAAAAGTGATTTTTTCTAACAATTTATGTTATTCTTTGTCTTCCTCAATTTAGTGCGTGCCATTTGAAAGAGGGATGATTAAGTAGATAACACAAAATGAGGAAGTAAATTTTCAGCCCCTCAGTTTCAAAATATGCTTTTTAAATACATGACAGAGACAGATTTTTGAGGGAATAAGTTTCAAGTTGTAAGAAATTTAGCTTTGAATAAAAAGACCAGAATCCTGGCGGATTCAAGGAATAAAGTCTATACAAGAACAGTAGACATAGACGAATGAGTAATCAATCTGGTACTGTGTTTTTCGTGAACCCACACTAAATGACAATCTAAGATTAGAGTTTAGATAGAGCTAAATAAAGGGAAGAGAGTTAGATCTTTGTGTATGTCCCCAAGAAACGTACTTGCACCATGTCTTTCTTATCACATCTTCCCTAGACTGATTTCCAGGGTGAGGTGTGTAATAAGACTCCTAAGTGAGTTTTAGGATCCCAGTACTCCTGTTCCTCAACTTGAGTGGATTTCTGGTACCTGTGAAGTCTTGATAAACATCCTTCTGGCAGTGTGGCATAGAAACCTGTAATAGTTTCTTAGAGCTGTTCTACCAAAGTAGCATAAACTGGGAAACTTCAGACAACAAAATGTTATTATCTCACAGTCTTGACATCTAAAAGTCCAAAATCAAGTTGCTAGCAGGGTCATCCTCTTCTGAGATTCTGGATTGAATCCTTTGCCTTTTCTGAATGACGACCAGTTGTCCTTGGTGCTTCTTGGTTTTGTGGATGCATTATTTCTACATCTGTCATCTCCCTGTGCCCCTGTCTTCACATAATCTTCTTACAAAGACATGAGTATTGTTAAATTAGGGTCCACTCTAGTGACCTCATCTTAACTTGATTACATCTACAAAGATCCTGTTTCCAAATAAGATGACATTCATAGGAATCAGATCTGGGATTTTTATCTTTTGTGGGAGATACAATTCAACCATAACAAGATTGTTGTTGTCCTGTATGTTTATACAAATGTCCTTTGACAGCTAAAGAGAGTTTTCAGTAGTCCAGAATGAGACTTGAGAACAATCAATTATTTCTGTTTCTCCTCAAGAATGATATGGAAGTGGTGAGAGAGAGGATTGGAATTAGTGAGGACTCATTATCAGGATAAACTGCATGTAGCTGCCTTTTATGTGCCCAGAGATCATTTGAGAACATGGATTTCTCAGCAGATTAAAGAGTACGACTATTAAGACCTATGGCCAGATGGGATAATGTAAATTTAAGAGGATATCAGGATGTAAGATAACTGAGAATCACAAGGTCCCACTATATTCTTTTTCCATCGACGACTTGATGATATTTGAAACTCTCTGAAAAGTAGATATTTTATCCTGGAGATAAGTTGCAAGGAGAAAAAGTTTGAGTTGACTGAAAAACTCTGAGTTTATTTACCCCAGATTGACTAGGATTAAATATTTTTGCATTAGACTGAATAAGAAGCCCAAGGAAAAAATGTCTTCCCATTGAGGAACCAAAAAAAGTGGCATAATTTGTGATCTGAGATTTATGTGTTACTGGTATACTAAGAAGTGGAAAAACTCTCTGGGACCCACTAGGCAAAGCTACATCAATATAAAAACTGTCCTACCTAGGACATGCTGCCAATGTAAAAGTAAAGAACATATTAGACTGAGACACTGAAACATGGAGAGCTATAATTTCACCAGAACCCTGGTAGGCTGTAAAGTGTGTATCACAGAGGTAAAGACTATAATCAAACCTGGTTGCTTTTATTCTGGCAGTGCCTATCATTTTTGTTTTGACAAGGGAAGATCGTTTCACTACATTGATCAGGATACAGTTTCCAAAGGCTGACTCATTGCGCACACACAGCTTGTACCCCATGAAACTGTGAACGCTATATACTATATAATGATAAAAGTAAGATGGCATGTTTGCCTGTTGAATTTGCCTGAAACATTATATAGATAAAACCACAATAGGTTCACTGATTCAGAGATTAGATAACAGGAGTGACAGCTTTACATATGATAAATTTATGTTTGAGCCACAGGTCTTACTGGCTGATTGATCTTGGGTAAGTTAGTTTATATTCATAACATTTGGTTTTCTTAGGTATCCAATGACCATGATAATAGTACTAACCTCATACAGCCAAGAGGTTTAAATGAGATAACACATATATACCACTGTCTAGCATACAGTTGACAGCTGATAATGTGAGTTATTATTTTATTAATTTTTTGTTCACTTAAATCAAAAGTTGCCTTTAAAATGACAAATGAAATAAAAGCTAGTCAGATTCTTGTCTCTTTTAGAATTTATTTGATTATGTAATCTTGGGTTTGTCAATGGAGTTTCTAATTCTTCATATGTATTATGACTAGATTGGATGCTGGATGACCTATTTTGCCCTGTACAGTTCTGAAATTGTACAATTTGTGGGGATAGACAGTTGATGAGATGTAGTTGACTTTGAATCATACAATTTTCTTGCTCTACAAGACTTTAATAAAGAAAGACACAATTATAAGCTTCACAGCAACTTAGATGGACTTAGAGTCTATAATACTCAGTGTTATATCACAGAAACAAAGAACTGAGTATCACATGTGGCACATGTTCTCCTTATTAGGCAGACATATCATTAAATAAATTATCATACATACATAATTATAGGCTGAAAAGAAAGAAATGTTGTTTTAGGAGACTGCATAATAAAAGAACCAATCCTAGAGTGGAAGGGCCGATAATGGCTTCCCTGAAGTAGTCATTCTTATGTTGAAAACTGAGGGATAAACTAAATTAACTGACTTAATACATGCTGTAGCAACACTTTTTTTTTTTTTTAACAAAAATTGAGTCACTAGATACTGGTATTCCAAGCACAGGTCCAAATTATATTCTTAAATATTTAATAGATTACTAAAGGGAGAAGATAATTTTTGACAGTGAATAGTTTGCACAAAGTAATAATTGTGAGACATGTGAGAAACTGAAATAAATTTAGCATGGGTGAAGGGTCTCTGATAAGACTAGAAATGTATGAAGAAAGTAAACCATCTGGGGTCTTGCAAGTCATATTAAGGATTTTCATCATAATCTTAGAGAGGTGGGAAGATACTAAATGTTTTCATCAGGTGGGAGGTTTTAGTCACACGTGCATTTTTATATCATTTTGACTGTAGCATATTTGATGACTGGGGGTGAGAAATGTGGGAATTCAGTTAAATGGACTATTGCAATACTTACTGTGAGAGAGAAAGTATTTACTGCCATGGTGGTAATAGTGGTAATAGAGATAACTATATAGATTTGAGAAATATTTAGGATATACACTTGAGAGAAGATGATAGATTAAATTTGAACATTAAGGATGAGAAAAAAAGAAGTAACTGGGAAGTGTTCTGAAGGGAAAGATTATGTGATCATTTTTGAACATGCTGAGCTTAGATTCCTTTGAAACTTCTATATAGCAATATTGAGTATGCAGTTGGGTAACCATATCAGGACCCCAGAGTTGAGGTCTGATAAATTGGACAGGTGGATGGATGGATAGATAGATAGATAGATAAATAGATAGATAGATAGATAGATAGATAGATAGATAGATAGATAGATAGATATAGATAGATTCATTATATGTTTGTTAGAAGAGTTGGGGAAGGTTAAAATGAACTAGATAATAAGTAATGCCTATATTGTGGGTGAGATTGCCTAAGAGCAGGTTTAAGGTGGAAAAAAAGACCTACAGGTATTTAACATGTAATTAGTCAGAAGAGAATGAGCATGAAAAGAAACTAAATAAGAAACATCCATTTATATATATTAAAATATCACAGAGTTTGGTACCTTAAAAGCCAAGGAAAACTAGGCTTCCAGAAGATGGAGTACACACCTGTGTCAAATTTTGCTGTGAGATCAGGTAAGATAAAGGCTGTTGTCATGCTCGGGGGTCTGGACTTCAAGTACAGATATTTCATTGAGAAAATTTCCTTGGGAAACAGAGGTTGAAAAGATGTATGGAAAGAAGAAAGAGTTTTTTTGATAAATAGAATAAAGCTTGTTTAAAAAGATGATAAATGTTACAATACATGCATACATTATAAGTACACAATTTTATTTAACAATCCAATTTAAAAGAAGAAAGAAGACAGGAGTCAAATGGTAACATAAGGTTTCTGGGCACTCAAGAGAGAATATGGTTGGAAGAACAAATGAAGGAATTGAAAACAGTTATATAACAATGTCTAAAAAAAAATACATAAATTAATAAAAACATTGATAAGTATAATTGTGCTGATGAGACAATATGGTGAGGATGATGATTATTGCTATTACTTAATGCTTATTATGTGACAGTCACTATTCCAATCACTGTATATGTTAGAGGTAGATATATGTAGATTGCAGGCTTGGTGGCAAAAAGTTGAAAGTTTCTTCCTGATGACTTTATTATTCACTATATAGCAAGAAGCAAGGTCATAAACTAATAGCAATAGGGACAATGGCTTTGACAGATTGCCAGAGAACTAAGGAGCATGGGAAAGTCTGAAATCGTCATTATAAAAAGTGAGAGAATGAGTTGAAAACAGAAATACAGTGGAATTTTCAGCCAATGTTTAGGACACACTTGATGCTGGTAATTCTGAATTTATAGTGAAATCAATCTACTTTGTGGTGCACTTTCTCCAATATTGCTCAATTGCTCAGATTTAATTAACTGTCAATCAGTCAACATTCATTGATGCCTTTAGCACAATAGGGCAGTTTCAGATGCTGTAGGGAATGCAAACACAAGATAGGCCTAAGCTCTAGTTTTTACTCAGACAAGGAAATTAAAACTCCGTGTCTTGGGATTCTGGTTCTAAATCTAGAATCGCTGGTATTGGACAAAATCTACTAATCAATAGTGATCATAAACTCTGGAAAAATATTAAAACGTATACAACACTTTAAAGGCACTGCAGAGCAAAGAAAATCAAGGAGAAAGTATAGGTAATTGAACCTTTCCAAAAAGTAAATTGCACAGTGTGAGAGCTATACTAATTCAGCCTCTATCTTAAAAGCACTCAGCAAATCACATAACAAGGGATCCTTTGATCTCCAACATAAATTTATAGTTTTATTGACTTGAGGGGTCAAATTACTGGACAAGGAGAGTTAGGCCACAAGGAGAGTTAGCAATTGAGGGGACTAAATACTAAGAAAGAATTGTTCTGGGGTGTGGAAGCAAGTCTAATTCCACATAGACACTCCTCAAATATTTGAAAGACTCTTAACTTGTATGTGGAAAGACGATCCAAGACCCCAGCTCAATCTGGACATAAATTTCAGTTGCTGTCCATCAAAGAGAAGTTTGTTTGGAATTTGTATATTACCAAGTTAGAGTGGCTTAGAAAAATACCCTAGAATTTCTACTGATGGAAAAAAAATATTATGTCTTAGAAGTAGATGCTTTATTAAAAACTAAAAGCTTCCTCTAAGATTAAGGACAAACTTAAACCAACCCATGCTACAAAGTCTTAAGCCAAGCTTCTACAAGTTCATGGTAATGTCAATAATTTGTTTACCTGGTACAACAAAAATGAATGCTTTTAGAGGAAGATAAGATTCTCTACAATGTATTATTCATGTCTAGCATACAATTCAAAAAATCAGAAAACTATATACCATTACTGTTACTCTGTTACTATATTACTGTTACTATATACCATTACTGCTTCTCTTTACCAGAGAAAAAGCAACATAAACAAATCTCAAGAGAATTCATACTTCAAAAAGAAAAGACCAGGTGTGGTGGCTCACGACTATAATCCCAGCACTTTGGAAGACCAAGGTGAAAGGATTGCCTGAACCCATGGTTTAAGACCAGCTTGGACAACATGGCAAGACCTCATCTCTACAATAAATAAATACATTGGCTGGGTTCAGTGGCTCAGCCTGTAATCCCAGCACTTTGGGAAGCTGAAGCGAGAGAATTACCTGAGCCCACGGGTTCGAGATCAGCTCGGGCAACTTGGCAACATCTCGTCTCTACAATAAATTAAAAACTTAGCCAGGCGTCGTAGCAGGCACATGTAGTTCGGACTGCTTGGAAGGCTAAGGATTGCCAGAACTCAGTGGGTGGGTGCTGGTGGAGCTGCAAATGTGCAATGGCACTCCACCCTGGGTAACAGAGTGAGGCTCCAACTCATAAATAACTAAGCAAACAAATAAATAAATAGCCAGTTGTGGTATCATGTGCCTGTAATTCCAGCTCCTTGGAAGACTGAGGTAGAAGGATCACCTGAGCCTAGCAGGTTGAGGTTGTAGTGACCATGAGCATGCCAATGCACTCCAGCCTGAGCAACAGAGTGAGACTCCTACTTAAAAAAAAAAAAGAATTTTTTATTCCCAATCTGTAGACCTGGATGCATCTCAGCATGCTTATTCTTAGTCCTATCCTACTTGGGGCTTGCTGAGCTTCCTTGGTATACAGTTTGTGTTTCATGCAAGCTAAGCAATTCTTATCCATTCTTTGTAAAAATATGTTTTCTATCTCATTTGCATTTTAATTCTCTTTCTAGAGTTTTACGTCATTCAGTTTAATGTTGTCATGCAGGTCTCTGAGTTGCATTTAGGCAACCACTGATCCCAGTCATTTTGTCAGAGTAAAATACAGGCCCAGATTCTGGAAGTAGCACTATTTAGAAAAGGAGCACTCAGAAAACCCACAAGGCAGCATGGTCTAGTGAAAAGATCCCAGATTTTAGGTCTAAATATATTAAGGATCAAGTTCTGACCAGTTTTGGAAAAATGTCTGGTGTACGTCACAATATCTTTTTTTGCAAAATGAGATTAATACTTTTCCACTTAAAGATTTTCTAGAAAAAAATAATTAAGCAAGGATTCATCTTAGAGATAAAATGTAAAACAAGCAAACAAAAAAAGACACTAAATGTTCCATATTGTACGATTCTCTTGAATGAAGTTAAAAAAAAATTGACAGCACTTACAGTGGTGATCAAGATCAGAATAATTGTTACATTAGGAAGTACTGAATTTGACTCAGAAGGGGTACTAGAGAAACTCCCAGATAGGCTGGACATTATATTTGGATCTTGGAAGTTATTATAATGGTATAACAATTCACAGGGCTGCACATTTAAGTTTTATGCATTTTACCAAAAGTAAGTTATTCCTCAATAAACCACATTGCTTCTCCTATTTAAAAAAAAAAAAGCAGTTAGTGAAATGACATATATAAAGAACATAATGTTTGGCACATCATCAGAATTCTGTGTTGACTTCTTTCTTTAAAAAAAAGATCAAATTAGATATGACATTTATCAAGAATATTGACAGAAAAGAAGGCATCTACATAGAAAGAAATGCCATAAAAATAGATAAGTATTTACATTTTTTTCAAATGAAAATAGTGAAAGGATCTAAAGATATTGCTTCAGAGAAATCTTTAAAGATAAACTAAACAAGAGTTTCCAAGTATTTGAGGCTCTCCATGCCAAAGTGCGAGTGGATTTCTTTTCTGTTTCTAGAATGCGTGCTCAGAACTAATAAAGGAAAAAAAATATCATCAAGCTACACCTTAAAAGCTGGATCTTCTCACTACTGAAGGCATTCCAGCAGTTGCTAGAGGAACAAATTAAAAATAGAATAAGGTAGTCCCAGCTCATGTTGTCTAACTCTGAGTTTCCATGACTCTAAGAAATTAACATAGAAGTCCCAAAAACTGCAGTGTTCAATGTCACCGAATCCTTAAGTGAAGCATGTACTGCATCCAGTACCTCCAAATAACATGACCCAGTTTCTCAGATACATAGAGTTTTCAGATTTATGGATATGCAGTTGAAAACATACAATGGAATATATTTTTGTCCAGTGGAGAGGAAAAGTTGGAAGAAAACGAATATGAAGGAAGCATCATTATGTCTAGCCCTTTGAGATTGCAAGGGAGTAGGGGGCCCATAACTCAAATGGCAAAGGTTTATTATCAGGATTCCTGAAAAGTGAGACAGCACAAAAAATTCAACTGAAGGTAGATTAGTCAGTGCTCATGGAGAAATGAAGCATCATTTATAGACTTTTCTAACATGGGCTCCCTAAGCTGCTCACAATTTCAGTGAAAACTTTCTTCCATTTGGTCCTAATCTTTTTTCTCAAAACACATAACCCTTTCATGTAACCATTAATAAAGCTATTTATCTTCAAGGAAAAAAAATATGAACTAAAACTAAGGTGCACTGAAGCAGAGATAACCACTAGGCAAGCCAGTTAGAAAAACTAAACTTGAAAATTTCATCAAGGACTCAGAACAAGGAACTCAAATGAGCCAAAAGGAAAAGACAAACAGCTATATTAAAAAATGGGCAGAGGACTTGAATAGACACCTCTCAAAAGAAGACAGAAGAGCAGCCAACAGATACATGAAAAAACTTCTCAGCCTCACTAATCAGAAAAATTGCAAATCAAAACTATGTTGAGATACCACCTCATCCCAGGAAGGATGGGCATCATTAATAAACCAAAAAACGATAGATGCTGGCATGGGTGCAGAGAAAAGGGCACACTTCTATACTGTTGTTGGGAGTGCAAATTAATCCATCATCTATGGAAAATAGTGTGACAATATCTAAAGGAACTAGAAATTGACCTTTCATGTGATCCAGCAATCTCCCTCCTGGAAATATACTTGGAGGAACACAAATCATTCTACAAAAAAGATACCTGCACATGCATATTTATTGCAGCACTATTCACAATAGCAAAAACATGGAACCAACTCTACTGCCCATTGAAAGTAGGCTGGATAAAGACAATATGGTACATACCCATGATGGAACATTATAGGGTCATAAAGAGTAACAAAATCATGCACTTCTAAACAAATTGGAGACAATCATTCTTAGTGATCTATCACAGAAACAAATAACCAAATACCACATGTTCTCACTCATAAGTGGGACCTAAACATTAATCACAGAAACAAGTAACTGAATACCACATATTCTCACTCATAAGTAGGACCTAAACGTTAATCACAATAGCATAAGGGAAGAATTGGCAGTCACTAGACACTGTGCAGGGGTGGGGAAGGGGCACATAAAGAACACAAAGTGTATCTGGACCTAAGCCAGGGGAAATTGGAGCCCCAAAGTTCACCTGCACATCCATTACTTATGCCCCTAATCTTGATTTGTACCCCACATCTTTATAATAAAATAAAGGGGAAAAAAGGACTCAGAACAATCCTTCCAACAATGAAAATGAAATGGAATAAACAAAATGTGTGTTTGCTATAAAAGCTGGGTATGTAGTCTTGTGGCTCTGACCATACTGTTCTATAAAGTAAATTAATGCAGTTATGCCTTTCCTATGATGATCAAGGTTTTAAAATGTAAACCTTTTATATTTTAAAATATAAAAATTTAAAATATTCAATTACCAGATTCTGACCAAAATATTCCATTCATATGATAAAATTCATCCACTCCCTAGGTATCCATTTTCAATGCTCTGTCTACCACAGTTTAAGTCAGTAAATGTCTGTCTTGTAGTCTTTGATAGAATACGGTAACAAATGAGAGTTTCATAAACTCTCCCATATTTTATGTAAGAAGAAGAGACGGGTACCTTTGTTGATAGAAGAAGATACTTTCTTTGCTGATAGAAAAAACTTGGATATAAAAGTAAAAAGCACAAAACAAGGGCTTCAACATTTGGTAGGATTTTATGGCCAACAGAAAGCAAATGCTGTACTGCTTTGATTCATTATTTATAAATTTCTTTTTATAAAGAATCCAATTTTTTATTCAGCAGGGATAATGAAGAATTAAAATGCAAATATTAATTGGAAGAAAACCCAAGATCTTAACTGTCTACTGACATTTAATGCGTAGACATATAAAACTTATTTTTAGCCTATTTTGATTCCAACAGGAAAGCAAAATTTTCCTATAGCCTACCCAATATGCCTTTATATAGACATTGCTTTAAATCACTACTATCTGATTCATTCTGAATAGCAGATTTTTATAAGGACTTTGGGGAAGGAAAAATACCATAAGGACACTAGAAATCTGAAAGTGTGTAATGAAATGCTTGGTTAAGATGAAATCAAGAACAATATACAAGCACAGAAAGGAAGCCAAGTTTTGTTTGTTTGTTTTTCTCTATTTTGCCTGTGTTACTTGGCCAAGTTTAAAGAGTTTTAAAATATATTTTAGAAGAAAAGGAGCAACGTTAACCCTTTTAATCTGGTAGCATCTCAGGAAATTAAGACCAAAACCATCAAATATGAGTTAAAAGAGTGTAAGCTATTTTTGAACATCGGGATTATATTCTGAAAACATGACTAGAAAAACTTCTCAACACCAGTACAGCTATTATATAAAAGAAACTTTCATATACGTAGAACCAGCTTTCTTATAATCACTCATTATAATTTCAAACTGCCCTTAAACCAATGCTTTAAACTTTTCTTCATTTTTGAAATACCTACTGCCACTTTTAGCTTTCTTACTTACCTTTCATGCCTGAAGAAAATTTACATGGAGTCTTTTCTTTGGGTATTCCTAGGAGCTGCTCAATGTCATCTCAATCACTGTAGTTTGGGATTTAATGAGAATAAAATCATATATTGCTATTGTTTCATGAGTTACTAAAGTGGTTATTAGTTTTGACATCCTTCAAAAATTTCCATGGTGTTCTATGGAAATCAATTTTAAGACTTTATCATAACATAAAATGTGAATCAATTTTAAGACTTCATCATAATCCCATATAAAAAGTTACTTTTTAAAAAATTGAATGACTTGTACTATAAGTTCAGACACATCAATTAACTTATTTAAATATAAATAATAAATGTGTATATATTTTTGCTTGCTGAGAAAAAGAGGAATAATTCTCTAAATCACATTTAAAATACTTTGGGATAGTGCATTTTTATTTTAGAATGTTTGGAAAGATTTGAAATCATCATATTTGAATAACTATTTCTTAATTGCATCATGAATAAGTGTATCTTTATCAAATATTCTTAACAAAAATAACATTTTCCCTATTAAATACATACAAAGATATTTCACATTTACTCTGGCTGTTAGGATAATAAATGTAACCATTGTAGTCATTGCATGATGAAATATATAGTCATGTTTTCTGTGAATCAATTTTCAATATTTTTGAAGTCACCTCAAAACATTTTGACATAACATTGTAACCTTTGTTTGGATCTTATTACCCAGAAAAGTTGTTTCCTTATATTTTCTCGTTCAGGCAAAGGCTTTCTTATTTTTATATTGGTTCTAATAATGACCAGAAATTTACTGAGTGGGGACTAATAATTAGTAATTATTCAAACATGTTCATACCAATTAGTTCTAAAAAACAGAAATATTTTATTTTTTTATTTTTTATTTTTAGTTTAAAGATGTGGGGCACAATTCAGGGGTAGGTATACAAAGGATCATTGTACAGGTAAAGTTTGGACCTCACTTTGGTCCCCACATCGCCTGGTTTGAGATCAAGGTATGAAGCATGTCATTTAAAATGATAAAGCTAGCATTAATAGTGACCACTATGTTATTTTTTAGTCCTGGTAAAAGTAGACAATTTGATCAAAACAATTAGTTTTGGCTTTTTACCAACTGTAATCATCCAGACTCATTTTAG
Source organism: Tarsius wallacei (assembly GCA_963574415.1). Taxonomy (NCBI): domain Eukaryota; kingdom Metazoa; phylum Chordata; class Mammalia; order Primates; family Tarsiidae; genus Tarsius; species Tarsius wallacei. Next base: position 6,098 of record CAUYQG010219335.1, on the reverse strand, counting down.
CATAGTGCTATAATCAATGTGTTTCCTATTATTTAGATTCTCATTTACTCTTAAATCCTGGCTTATGCATTTATAATGGTCCAAGCACTATTGACTAAGTCTTTATAATAATATACTGTTGGTTTAAGAGTTGATAAATGTAAGGGCAGAGGTCTTATAATAATACCACTGAAGTAGTTCCAAAGCTTTGGGAGTTCCCTATGTCCAAGCCCTTTTCAACTAGTCAACTGTCACAGTACACTACCATTATGATTATTAAAATCTTAATGTAATTCTGGCTTTATCCCAAATAAAATGTAGTCTACATAGTTTAAATTCAGTGTACTATGTTCATAAACTAAAAGAAGTTAAACTCTCTTTTTTACATCTTTTCTTAGTGAACACAAATTTATATACAGTTATCATATTACGATTTCACATCAAAACTTCCATACATAAATCTCTCTATTTCCATATGTAATAATAGGCATGTATATAGTATAAATTTATGTCAGTGGAATAAAGGAGATGACAGTTTTCATCTGTTGGACTCTGTGATGACTTCTTCCCAGAAGGTCCTTGCCCACTCTGTCAACCTGGAAAACATCTACTTCTCTGTCAAGGATAAGCTTACACTGCACATTTTCTGGGTCATGATCTTGAAGTACCAACCTAGGGGTAGGAAGTGCCCTAGGTAACAGGCATATTAAAATTGGTAAAACTTCTGTTCCACTTTCAAGATCATATGAGAATGCCTGAGTTTGTGAGTTTCAGCAAATTACCTATATTTTCTGTGCCTCAGTTTCCTCAATTTAAAATGAAAATAAAATAGCACCCATCCCAGAGGGTTGTTTCAGGGACTAGTTAAGAAAATACGTAAATCATTTCAAAAGAATGTTTAATACATAGTAAATGCCCAGTAAATGTCAGATAGTAATAATAATATGTAAAATAAGATATTAAAAATACAAAGAGAAAAGTATACAGGAATTTCAATAAGGAAATAAGAGCAAGAAAAAGCTATAGTAATCAGTAATTAATGCTTCAATCTATGTATATGATAAGTAATTAGCACTGGTTAATATTAAAAGAGTAAATTTCCCTTTTGAGTAAATTTCCCCAAATATCTTCTTTGGCTCTTTTGTTTAAGCATGTTAGGGTGAGGCCACTCAGTGTTTGGTGAGGAACATTTGTTATTCTTATTTCTCTAATATGTGAAATAGCCTATTTCATTCAGCACCGTGGATAAAAAAAAACTACGCCTGTTCCAGAACTATTCTCATCACACATCACAGCTGATTAAGATGTAATCCTATTTTGTTATCATTAGTTTTTCCCAATATCAGTAATCAATTGTGGTGTAGATTATTGCAAATAGCAAATAAATGGTTAGATCATCAAACTATGTGTATAGATGCAACCAAAGTCAGGTACTTTCTTTAGTTGCTTGGATTGCAAGACTTACCAGAGTTCAATGTTTATACCAGTTGACTCTCAAAAATTATTCTGTGAAGAAAAATTCTTGCAATATTTTGTAAATCTAATCAAAGACTCATTTACATTTTTACACATAATTTGCTATTCCTTTTTCCATACTTTCTATTATTATTCATTTAGCATTTTGAGGAGAAAACTTTAAAATATCATAAAGCCAGTACTTTACATCCAAACACATGAACTCACCACCATAGACCAATGCTGTGCATACTTCACTTCCTGAAAGTTTTCTATTCTGTTCCTGATACTAATTCATGAATCCATTGAAGTCTTTTCAGACTTTACTAAAGTAAGGTATTTACATTGGACTGATGCATGTGCTGTATGAGAAAAATACTATAAAGATAAGGTACTCAATCAAATCAGTTTGCAAAATAAAGACAGAAGGCAACTATTAGAGAGTCTTCTGCATTCACTAGAACCACAATGTCCACGCCTATCTTTTGTTTAATAACTAGATCATTTATATAGATACATATGCTTTGGGAGGTAAATGCACCATACTAAATATGCTGCGTATACTTGGGCTATAAATGTATAGTGTCTCTAGGCCTTATCAGTGAAAAAGCTAGAGCATACAGATATACATACACTTACTTGAGATTAAACTGATACAGATTTGGGACAATACATTTTATTTCTGTATTACATCTGTATCTCCTTTTCTTGACACAGAGAATCCTGGATTTCTATGTTAAAGGCATATTAGATTAAAATTTCCTTTATTTATTAATTTGCCTTATGCCGTTATGAGTTGAATGTGTATGTGTGTATTTGTGACTGTGTGTGTGAGGGGTATGTGTGTGTGCATGTGTATATATTTTTTAGTTTTTGTTATTGTTCCTTGTTTTAGGTTTTTTCTGATAATTCTATTATGCATATATTGGTTCTTCTTAGCATATATCTTCAATACTTCCCATTTTTCTCTACTCCTTGCCTATTTGTCAAAAATAAAATATTAATTTACCTAATATGTGTGAGTTTATTTTAGATCTCCTTTTGTATCCTTAAACCAATACAAACTTGATTACTGTACTTTTATTGTAAGCTTTAAAATCAGTTTAAGTAAGTTGGCAACTTTGTTCTCCTTTTCCCAGAAGTGTTTTGGCTATCCTATGTATCTGCTATTTTTATAGAGATTTCAGAATAAGCCCATAAATAAATATCTACAAGAAGGCCTACTAAGATATGCATTGATATTGTGTTGAATCTACAGACCAATTTAACATCCTAACATAATATTTTAATTCATGAACCTGGTAACTCTTCATTTATTTAGGTATTCTTTAATTTCTGTCAGCAACATTTTATAATTTTAAGGTCTTGTAAATAATTTACTAAATTTATTTCAAATTACTTTTGTTTCCATTCTATTAAAACTGGTATCTTAACATTTTAATTTCCAACTAGTCATTGTTAGCATAAGGAAATACCATTGGGATTTTTACATTTACCTTGTATACTATGAACTTGAAAATTAATTTTTTATTATTGTGCCTTTTTGGCAGGTTTTTAAAGATGTATGTATGTATGCTATGTCACCTAACACTTTTTAAAAATTATCTCTTTCCTTCAAACCAGGCAAAGTGAGGACCAAAGGGAGACCCAAACTTTGCCCATACAATGACCACTTGTATACCTAATCCTGAATTGTAACCCACATCTTTAAAATAAAAAAATAAAAATGATCTCTTTCCTTCAAAACTGTATGTCTTTATTTCCCACTTTCTCTTCTCTTCTCCCTCCTTTTTGTCATGTGTGTGTGGGGGGGCTAGAATGGTCAGCATAATGTTTAATGAAAAAAGTAAGAGAGCATATATATATCTATCTTATGATCTTTAGGAAAAAAGCATTCTCTCTCTCTCTCTTTTTAATCCATTAAAGTTGATGTTAGCTGTAGATTTTCTGTAGATGTTCTTTATTAGGTTGAGAAAGTTCTCTTCTATTCCTAGTTTAAAGAAAGCTTTCCTCACGGATGGGTATTAACATTTCTCAAATACTTTTCTGTATTTGAGATGATTATATTTTTTTAATTTTTTTCAGTTAAGATAATACATTATATTGATTTATTGTTTAAAATAAAGTTAACCTTTGATGATGGAGATAAACTTCACTCGAGCATAGTATGATTTTTATGCATATATTGCTGAAATTTGATAATATTTTATTAAGGATTATTAGTCCTATGCTTATGAGAGAATATGATGTAGAATTTGCTTTTTGGCAAAACTAAAACTTTTAATTGGTCCATATTGATTTACTGAGAGATAAGCATTGCAAGCAATACATTATTAAGTGAATGAATTTAAATGTGTTCAACTTTGTTCTGACAGGCAGTTGAGTTACTTGCAGCCCATCTTTGTAATTGTAAGACTTGTTCTTAGCCTTTGTTATGCTTAGACTATGCTCTGCACTATATCTAGTTCAGTCCTAAAATAAGGCATGTCATTTCTAGGAATCTGTCACATACCTTGGGTGTTGAGTGAGAACTCTAGATCCTGGCTCACCAATGCTCTAATATTCCAATAATCCTGTGCTTTGTTATGAGAGTTGAAAATTGTTAAACTTATAGTTCCCTTGTCAATCTTTGCCCAACCTCGAGGAGTTTTACACTACTTATCCAGCAATAATACCAAGGGGTCCCCCATGCAAATTTTTAATTTTTTTCATGTGTAACTTCCTCCTTTCTGAAACTCTGCCCTACAACATCTAACCAACTTAACTCCTTAAATTTTGAACTCTGTTTCCTCAACTCAGTAATACTGCAGTGCTCTGTTTGGGATACCCCTTTATGTACTATGGTCTAGAATGTGCCTCAGGCAAAAATCCAAGATAATTATATGGCTACATTGTTTGTTTTTCTTTCCTCGGAAATCACAGGGTTTTTTTTTTTTTTTTTCCACTTTCTAATGCCTAAAATTGATTTTTATATATTTTATTCTATTTCTATCTGTCTTTTATTTTAATACTGAATAAGTTAGTTCAATTCTTGTTAATCCATCCTAGACAGAAGTTATCTCCTCCATTTCTCTTTAGTTTTGAAAAACTTACTGCTTTTCGCATTCAATTTCTCTTAAGTCACTCTGTTCCATTTATTTGGTCTTGTGTCCTCTCAAATTTAGTATTCACTTACCAAATAATTTGTTAGGTTAAAAATATATATCCCAGCGGGGACACCAAAATGTTAGGTCAGACCCAACAGGGAGGGATTGTGTGCGATCTGGTGCTTCATGAAAGATGCAAAGAATTCCCCAGAAGTTAGATTGGAAAAATACAGTTTATTTAGAAAGTAAATTAGGGAGAGAGAGGAGATTCACCTTCCCAAGGTAGGGGAGGGAGCCAAAGTTTAGAAAAACATGGCCTGGCCATAGCTCAAAGAACATGTGACCAGACCAAAGCTTAGCAAGGCAATGGCCTACTGTTTGAAGTCGAATGCCTTTTAAACTTTCCCTTTGATGGGGGCTGGTCATTCAGGTGATTGGGTGGTGGTCTTTTCCATGTCATCACAAAGGGCAGAGATATGCACAGGTACTAATGTCAGGCATGGGATGACAGACAGATGGGTGGGTTAGTCCCATAACTGCTGCCATGGTGATGAGGTCTGTGTCATGAAGGTCATGAAGGGCTGATTAGGTTAACTTGTTTACAATACAAGCTGGGGAGGGAGTTGTAAAGCAATTATCAGTAAACGCCTCTGAGAAACCTGTTCTGTCCTTGGCTAGTGATGAGAAGGCATGTTAAAGCGAACTGCTAGAAAAACATGACAAAGCTAAGCAACGTTAAAATGGCTGCTCATATTGACATCATGTTATGTCCTTTCATAATTTTTTTATTTTATTTCTAATTATTTATAGAATTTTGACATCTCATCTCTGAATCTTTTTCTGTTTGATGTTAATCTTTCACGTTTTGTGTCATTTTCTTAATTTATTTTAATTTAACAAATGTCAGGCCACAGTTTAAATCTATTTTGTAAGTATGTCTTTCAGCTTCTAAATTTTCTTCATAATGGAAATACTATTTTACTCTTCATTTTCTTTTTCCTTATGATGAATTCAAATGGAATTTTCCCTCAATGCTTTTCTATTGTTCAACATATTTCCTGAATTTTTAAATGGTGATTTGTTAATAACACTTGCTCCAATTTCACAAAGCTCTATTTTCTCTTGTTTTCACATGGTGCTTTTTTAAAAATAGCTCTGCTTTCTAAAACTTTCTAGTTTTGTAACTCTCCTCCAGTTTTACTTGATTGTTTCCCTTCCTCCACCTATTCTGTCCCTATCTTACTTAATTTTTATACCGCTGCAGTAATTTTTTCTCAGTGTGGTCCTATATCATGTAAGAGAGACCTGGTTGGTTAGGTTTTAGGAATAATAGATACATGTATAGCTAAGCCCCTTCAAATCTCACAGGTGTCCCAGGTAACCACGCAGTAAGGGATTGGGCAAAACTCATCCCACATGACCTCAGATCACCTGCAAGAATTTCCTAAGACTCTGGCCTCAAGTTTACCAACTAGGATTTCCACTGAATACTTTTTGATTCTTTTTCAGATCTAGTGTTCTAAAGTCTTGCATAGATTCTTGCATGACAAATGTTATGTAGCTATTAGTGTTTAAACT